>WWET01003377.1:121689-139729 GCA_011038615.1 Limnodynastes dumerilii
AAAAAAATTCCCCAAAATCTGGCCAGAAAATAAATAAAAACAGCCTTACCTGTTCTGATGGGGGTCCCGGTCCAGTCTTGTAAGCTTTTAATCCGGAGGGGTGGTCTTGGCAAAACCCTATTGTAACATCGCTTACTATGTCCTGCAAGCAGGACATCCCTGTCGCTAATGAGAGGTTGGCTGGCATTGGGGTATATATATACCCTCTGCCAGCGTGTGAAATTTTCAAAGTCTCACGATGGAAATTGGGATTTCCCACGCTATGCTCTGAGCTAGTGGAACCGTAGGGCTATTTCCGCATGCAGCGGACTCGTGTGCAGGGAATATTTAAATGAGAAAAGCGGAACTTTTCTCATTTAAATATCCTGGCACACCCCCCTTTTCAGTCGGAGTCGGATGCTGGCGAATACCATAAACTCTGTCAGCAATCCGACTTCCTTGCGCCTTTTGCGCATGCGCAGTTGCACTAAATAACTTCGCATCTGTGTGAATTTCACACGGATGCTTAACTCTGAATCCGGTCCTATGTGTGCATGTGTAAAAAGAATTAGGAGTATACAAATACAAAGAGTATTTATGTGTCAAAAAATTATGAATATTTAAGATATATTTGCTTGTGTAAATAGAATTATGCATATTTTGGGGGAAATGTAATAAGATTTTTGTGTATTTTGTGTGTGTGTATTATAAATAGAACTATGCCTGTTTCTGGAGTTGATGTGCATATTTAAAAAGAATCATGTATGTTTGGTCTGTGTGTAAAAATAATAGTGAGTATTTAGGATATGTGTGTGCGTGCAAAAAGAATTATGCATATGTTAGGGGGTATTTGAAAACAATTATATGTATTTTGGGAAGGCGTGTGTAAAAATAATAATTAGTATTTAGGATGTGTGTGTGTGTGTGTAAAAAGAATAATGAGTAAACAAATACAAAGAATATTTTGGGTGGTGTGGCTATATGAAATGAATTATGCTTATATTGTGTATGTGTGAAAAGAATTATGTCTATTTTAGGGAGAATGTTAAATGAATTATGTGTATTTTGGGGAAGTGTGTGTATATAAAAAGAATTATGTGTATATGGTGTGTGTTTTGTGTGGTTGTGTGTGTAAAAAGAATAATGAGTATTCAGGATGTGTGATTGTGTGTGTAAAAATAATTTTAAGTATAAGAATACAAAGAGTAGTCTTATTTGGGGTGTCATCTGTGTATATGAAAATAATTATGTCTATATAGTATGTGTATCTGTGTAAACAAATTTTTGGGTGTATGTGTATTTAAATCAATTATAGGTATGTGTAAAAAAAAAAAATAACTATACGTATTTGTATTTGTGGAGGCATGTGTATAAAAAAAGAATTATGCGTATATGGTATGTGTGTGTGTATATAAAGATTATTATGAGTATTTGGGGTATGAGTGTTTGTAAAATCAATTATGCATATATGGGATGTTTGTATGTGTAAGAAGAATTATTTCTGTTTAGGGTATATGTGGGTGTGTTCGGAAAAATAATTTAGCATAAATAAGAGGTGGGGTGTATATATATATTCAAAGCATTATGCATATATGAATGAGTACTTAGGATATGTGTGTTTGTGTAAATAGAATTATGCTTGTTTTGGGTGGAATTTAAAATTAATTATGCATATTTGGAGTTTGTGTGTAAAATTGTGTTTGTTTATATAATTACAGTATGTGTGTTTTTCGGGAAATGTTAAAGGAATTATGTGTTTTTGGCTAAAATATGTGTGGATATATAAAAAGAATTATGCATATATGGTGTGTGTGTGTGTGTGTGTGTGTGTGTGAAATAAAAATGTAGTATTCAGTGTTTGTGTAAAAGAATTATGAGTATACAAATACAAAGAGTATTCAGTTTTAGGGTGGTGTGTGAAGAGATTTATGCCTATATGCTGTGTGTATGTGTATAAAATAATTATTTTGTATGTGTGTGTAAATTAATTATGTGTATTACGATTGTGTAAAAAGTATAGGTTTTTTCTTTATGTGGGTGTGTGTATATGAGTGTGTGTAAAAATAACTGCGTATTTCGAGAGGCATGTGTGTGTATACAAAGAATTATGACTTTATGGTGTATATGGGCCTGATCCAGAACTACGCGATTTTACGCGTGGCGGAGACGTAAAATTGCAGTTTAGAACGCACTGCGCATGCGCACCATAAAAAATACGCACATTCACGTAGCGTAATTGTGAACGTATGGGAAATTCACGTATGTGTCACGTAAATACTTACGTGAGACAACAATACGTTCGATTTACGTGAAGTAGGTGGAGGTTTGTATGTAAAGTGTACAGTATGGGCGTGCTAAGCGGCGTACGTTCACGTAGTCTATATGTCCGTTAGCGGACGTACGCTGTTACGTGAGAAAAAGTTAAGGTAGGGTTTGGGAAGCGTATCTTTATAAAATACGTCCGTGCAAGGGGTGTGCCGAGGGGAGTGTAGCGAACTTACGTGCACAAAAATACGCTCCGCGAATAAACGTACGGCACACGTAGTTCTGGATCTACCCCCATGTGTGTAAAAACAATTATGTTTGTTTGGACTTTATAAACGTGTGTCTGTGTGTGTATAAAAATAATTATGCATATTAGGGAGGGACGTGTGTGTATACAAAGAATTATGCATGTACGGTGTGTGTGTGTGTGTGTGTGTGTGTATGTGTGTCAAAAGAATAATGAGTATTCAGGATGTGTGTATGTGTAAAGATAATTTCAAGTATACAAATACAAAGAGTATTTGTATTTAGGGTGTCATCTGTGTATATGTAACGAATTTAGCCTATATAGTGTGTTTATATGTGTGTAAAAATATTTTTTGGGTGTATGTTTGTTTAAAATGATTATAGGTGTGTGTAAAAACGATATATGTTTTTGGGGTATGTGGGTGTGTGTCTGTGTGTGTGTAAAAATAGTTCTACATGTTTGGGGAGGCATGCGTTTATTTAAAAAGAATTATGCCTATATGGTGTACATATGTGTGTCAAAAGAAAATTAAATATTTGGTGGGTGTGTTTGTTTGTATGTATGTATGTGTGTGTAAATACAAATATGCCTATTTTTGGGGATATGTATATTTTATTTAGAATTATGTGTGTATGGTAAAAAGATCTGTAAAAAGATTAATGAGTATTTATATGTGTATGCATGTAAAAAGTATTATGCATATTTTTTTAAGGGGTGGTGTAAAATGAATTATGTGTATTTGGGGGCAGCATGTGTATATATAGAAAAACAATTATACATATAAGGTGTTTATTTGTGTGTTTATGTAAAAAGAATAATGAGTATTAAAGCTATATGTGTGCATGTGTAAAAATATTTAGCAGTATACAAATACAAAGAGTATTCATATTTGGAGTGACGTGTGTCTATGAAAAGAATTATGCCTATATGGTGTATGTGTGTCAAAAGAATAATGAATATTAAGGATATGTTTGCTTGTGTAAATAGAAAATGTGCATATTTTGGGGGGAATGTAATAAGAATTTTGTGTATTTCGTGTTTTCTCAGAAGAAAACAAGAGAAAATGCAACTTTAAAAAGCTAAACCTCCCAAGAATTGAACGCCACACTCTTCAAGAACTCGACAATCTGCTTTAAAAAATTACAATCAATGGGGTGCCTTTTGCCATCTGGTCTATTCCCCATTCTAGCCCAACCTTTAAGGATTCTAGAAATGAAAAAAACCTTTTGTGAAATCTAAAGCACCTTTCAATTTAACAAAAAATGATATACCTGCCAGGATAGAAGATATGAACGCCTTAGATTTTCCCTCCCTATGAAGCTCCCAAAGCCAACCAAGAAGTAAGTCACGATCAGACTTACCTGCAGAAGACCTTGCAGCCTTATACTCCACCCACTGGTCCCACGCCCGATGATAAGGTCTCAAGGTGGCCAGAGCTAAGGAGCCCAATGCCAACGCTTCTAAACCAGAAGCACACTCTGCCAAAGATAAAAAGGGCATAAAAGGCCTTCCGGTACCGCTCTCAGCGCCAATTCCCTGAACTTGGGCCAGTTGAAACTCAATAAAGTGTCCGCAATACTATTCAGTACCCCGGGAACATGTTTTGCCCTAAAATTAATGTTGAATTACAACATTTTAAAATGAGATATCAAAGCAGCCTAATCGCGGGAGGAGACAACGCTCACTGCCCATTAATTGCCTGATCCACTGTCAAATTGTCGCACCAGAATATAATACTTTTATTCTGAAGGGTATGAACACAAAGATCATTGGATACAACAATTGGGAATAGCTCAAGGACAAGAAGATTGGCTGTGATTCCTGCATCAACCATGATTGGGGCCATGGTGCTGCGCACCATGCCCCTTGAAAATAGGCGCCAAAACCTGTGCAACCTGCAGTGTCCGTGAACAACTATAACTCTACATCATTCCAGATGCGCACTCCATTAAATGAATCCAATAATGCTATCCAGCCACCAATATCCTCCCGCAGGGCCGCAGACAACTGCACATAATGATGGGGATACTAAACACCAATAGTAGACATTTCTAGACGTCTACAAAAAATTTTGCCCATCAGGATTACACTGCAGGCAAAATTTAACAAACCCAGAACGGATTGAATTTTCTTTAGGAAAGCCTGATGCAAACCCCGTAATGCTACCAATTGTGCTTTGAGTTTGGAAACCTTATCCAAAGGCAATCGACAGGAACCCACCACCGTATCAATTTCGATACCCAAATATGATAAACAGGTAGTAGGTCCCTTTGTTTTATCCACTGCAACCGGAACTCCAAAACAGGGCACTTGCGGAAAAAAGCGCCTTGGAACACACATCGGATTCTGCCGGAGTGACGAAAAGAAAATCATCTAAATAATGTGCTATAAATTGATGCTTAGCACCAGCTTGAATACAACAATGTAAAAATGAACTAAACTTTTCAATAAAGGCAGAAGAGATGGAGCAGCCTATAGGCAAATATCTATCAACAAAAAAATCCTGCTGGCAATCGAAAACACATAAAAACAAAAGAGTCAGGATGTAGTGAAAGAAGCCTAACCACTGACTCTATATCCAGCTTAGCCATCAAGGCGCTCGTGCTACAAGACTGCACCAACTCCAAAGCTAGATCGAAAAGTTCATAAGAAACCAAACATGAATCAGCATCAATCGCATCATTAACTGATGAAACCTGCGGGATAAGACAGGTGCTGGATAAGCCAATATTTGCCAGGCGTTTTCTCCGGCACCACTCCTTCCGAGGAAATAACCAAACACGGGATTGACAGCACCGAAAAAGGCCCGGACATTCTATCCAATTCAACTTCCTTTAAAACCTTTTGAAGAACAATTTGAGGAAGCAGATTTGAAATTCTGCTGACAGCCGGTATTAACAGTACCCAAAATTGGCAAATGAAAACCAAACTTGAAACCATTGAACAACAAATCTGCATCTTCCTGATTAGCGTAAATCTTTAACCACTTAACCATGGCTTCCAAGGGAATTGGAGAAGAAGCTTTAGGAAGAATATTTACTACCAGCAGAGGACTTGGGGCCTGTAACAGCTGGGGTTCTCCAATCCATAGATGGGTGGGAACCACCACACTTGGTACACAGGTCATTGAATCTACAACTGCCTCACCGTGTACACTTTGCATTGTTGAAAGCGAAGCACTTACCCTTCGCTGCAACAAACAGAGAGGTTCATGACTGGGTACCCGCCTTACGCAAGGAATTCTGCTTCGCATTCGTAATGCGTAACCAAATCCCCAAGTCAATATCAAAAAAGTCGATGTTCTTAGACCCATCCTGATTCTTTCTGAATATCTCATCGTACACCCTCCACATGCCAGCCTTAGCGTTAGCATATAGCTCATGAATGAGTTGCAAATATCGTAAAATCCCCATGTACTTAGTGGGCCTAGACTCAAGATAACACGCTGCAAATGGAGAATAACCTTTCAACCAATTTTAAAAGGACCTATAAAATTGCCGCGTCCAATAAACAAAATGCCTCATGATCCAGGCCGAATGGCCAAGGGGCAAAGAACCTGAAACAAAGAAACAAACAGTCAATCCAACAAGTCAATAAATATACCGACAGATCATACCAAATGAATCAAAGCTACCAATAGCAGAAGATAGAAAAAAAACCCTACAATAGCACAAAGGAAAGACGATAGGGAAGGGGAGAGGGAAATGGAGCTAATTTCCCAAATGGGTAATGAACTCCTGAAACCCCCAGAGTCTCCAACAGCCAATCAGAAGACCCTACTAAAGGGAAAAAAAAGTAGAAAATCCCTTCGTGCCTCTATGTAGACAAGCCATTTCTAGACGTCTACAAAAGATTTTGCCCATCGGGATTACACTGCAGGCAAAATTTAACAAACCCAGAACGGATTGAATTTTCTTTAGGAAAGCCTGATGCAAACCCCGTAATTCTACCAATTGTGCTTTGAGTTTGGAAACCTTATCCAAAGGCAATCGACAGGAACCCACCACCGTATCAATTTCGATACCCAAATATGATAAACAGGTAGTAGGTCCCTCTGTTTTATTCACTGCAGCCGGAACTCCAAAACAGGGCCCTTGCGGAAAAAAGTACCTTGGAACACACATCAGATTCTGCCGGAGCGACGAAAAGAAAATCATCTAAATAATGTGCTATAGACAGCAGTGCCCAGCAGCGGTCCGTTGCGGTTAGGACTCATACCGCCGCTACCATTGATGCCTCCACGTGGCCTGTGACGGCCAGAGCTTCCGTCACCTGCGCTCTGCAGTGCCACTGACCACCGGACATCTGCCCATCACTGAGGTCAGGTAACTCGCCCCCTATCCTCATTGTGCTGCAGGCAATCAGTACCCTCCTGCTTGTGCCCGCCAGGTCCTCTCCTTACAAACGTGGGGTCCCTGTGGGGAATATATCAGTGGCTGGACTGGGAGCTCCCACTCCCCACCCTATCCGTTTGTCTACCCCCTGGGCCCTATTTTACCACCAAGAATAAGTGCTCACTTTCTGGGACATAAATTTTGTGCAGCAAGTGTCTCACATGTGCCAGGTCTCTGCACCAGCTAAAAAACAAGTCAGCCATGCCTTTAATCCTCTACTGCCACCTTGTGAATGAGTCTTTGAGGCTGATGCAACACTTCTACATAGTCTGGAAATACCCAAGCTGAGCTTTCTTTTATTACACCAATAGCTTGATCTCACTGTTTACACTACTTAAAGAGTGCTTGAAAAGACTGCCATTAAGTTACATTGCAAGCCCTCTGCAGCCACCTGGTGGCCACCAGTGGAATCACGGCTCTCTTGTGAACTTTTAGCTCTATTCACATTGTCCTATCCACATCAGACAGTGTAAAATGTAATCCTCACCATCCGTAAGATGTATCTTAGGGGAAAAAGGTGACAAACTCCGATGCTCTCTTACTCTCCTTAGCTTATTTGCTTTAGCTCGGCTTGTACTCCCATGGGGAAAACGGGGAAGGGAACCCCACGGAAAGTCTCCAAACCCGCCAAGACGATCTCGCCACAATTCGACCTCTTGCAGTACCTCTCACCTACACGCCAAGTTTCTTTGGTCTTGGAGCCACAGGGAGCTCCCCCACTACCTGTGCAGCCGGCTACGGAGATGGCCAGTGGATCCTACACCCGGGGGTCACCCTCCCCAGTAGCGACCCAGTAGCGACCAACACCTGGAATTCCATGAAATCCTGAAAAGAATAGTGTTGGTCACCACAAAGCAAGATATGCAAGATGTGGAAAAACGCTTGAGAGACGCTATGCAGGTTCAGATCTCCAAAATCCGCACCGACCTCTCACATGTAGGTGAAACTGCTGGAGATGAGACGTCTGCAGCCTTTTCCAAACTTCAGGGACGAATGGACAATCAAAGAGTTAAGAGACCTTCAACGCAGGGTGGAGGATCTGGATAACAGATGTCGGTGCAATAACTTAAGGATCGGTGGGGGGCCTGAGGAAGTCCCCCCACAAGGTATAATAGACGCCCACAAAATTTTTTAATGAAGTCCTAGAGGGGCACCCCGACAATCACATACTCTTCGATATAGCCCACTGCGCACTTAGACCTAGACCGTCTCCAACAGACCACCCTCATCTGCCGGTTTTACTATTACCGGGTCAAGGAGAAGATCGTTGATAATGCCAGATGGAAGGAGCAGCTCGATTTCAACGGGGCTCCCATTCAAATCTTCCAGGACTTATCTTGGTACACGTTACACCAACGTCGCCTCCTCCGACCACTGACTGACGAACTTTGCCGCAACAATCTCAAATTCCACTGGGGCTTTCCATTCAGTGTTCAAGTAGTCCACAAAGGGAAGCTTTTCACTTTCCAGGATTCAGAGGGCCTGACGTTCTTCTGTGAGGAACTGGGATTAACCAGGGTCTCCCTCCCCGAATGGTTTTCATCATATGGTACGGAACCGTCGCTCCCACTTCTACATCTATCCCCATGGCAACAACAAAAGACCCGTAATCAGCGATAGTACCCACCCTTGGAAGCGGCAGCTTTTACTTCGGACACTGCCTGAACTCTATGGCGGTGTCTTTGATATTCCACACCCGGAGAGGTGGGCCATGGGACTCTGAGATTAGTGGAGTCAGCTCAATGCCCTGCTTGAAGGTTTTGCAGACTTCCCTCTGAGTTTTGACTTACATACCCCTCCCCATGTTGTTACCTCATAGCCCAAAGGTGACATCCCTGACCCCTGCCACACGCGACCTATTGTGGTTTCTTTAGCTATACCGCGCACAGGGTTATTTAAGGGACTTAGTTAATGTTAATTTCCTGGGCCAATAGACGGGACCCCTCTCCAAACACTTTGGACCATGGCCAATAGTAACTATGTTCTCTTTCCTTGTTCTACATATCCCTACCCAAAACGATTTATTGCAGCTCTAGTTCCCCGTTGGAGTAATTGTTTTTCCTTACATTGTATAAGCTGAGTTATTGTAGCTATATCACTTCATAAATCACCTTAGTACCCCTAGTCTTATATCCACATTCTCCTATTCGTGCATGGTGTATGCCCCTAACACCATGCCCGTAATTACGGTTTTCCAGTTGAAGGCCTCTTATAGGCCCATTTACAGCTGTCATGTTATTACTAATGATATGCCTATGTTAATGTTTTCTTTTCTTTCTCTTTCCTACCTTTTCTGCTCCTTCAGATTGCCAGATTGCTCACTTTCCCACTTTGGGCCAGATTCGAAATGGCTTGGGTTCCACAGAGGTGTCCGAGGGGCTTCCTCCAGCTTTCTCACGTTGACCAATGGCGGCTGTGACAGATAAGTTCAAAGTCCTTTCGTATAACTTTAGAGGGCTTAGTACCCCTGGCTGGCGTTCTAAACTTTTGCACACTTTACAGTCTGAAAAGATCGACATAGCTTTTATAGAAGACCCATTTTCGTTCTGACGTCACTCTAGCTCTCACTAGCAGGCTTTATCCCATCGCCTTCTATAATCATAACCCAACAAGTAAATGCAAGGGAGTGGCAATCCTGTTTTCACAGCGTTTCCCCATTCTGGATACCACTGTCCTATGCTTTGGCAGGGGGAGAGGTCTCTTAGTGAAAGGCAAATTCCGTGGCCAAACTTACACGTTCATGAACATATACGCTCCCAACACTGGCCAATTTCCATTCCTCTCCAAAATTCTAGATCAGGTTGAAGCGAAAAAAGAAGGGATAATTATCATGGGGGGTGACCTCAACTGGTCTTTAGACCCACACCTAGACGTCTCTCGCACTACGGCCAGCCACTCTTTAAATATTTCTAGAAAAATGAGACAGCTGTTTCATGACTCCCAACTTTTAGACTCCTGGGCCTGCTCCACCCCGACGAAGGTGACTACACTTACTTTTCGCACTCCGCATCTACCTACACGAGACTGGACTATCTGTTCATTGACCACCACCACCTTCACCTCCTCCGTGACACTTCCATAGGCCCCTAAACTTGGTCAGACCACGCCCCAGTTTTCACCACTTTTACTCCTCCCAGCCCTGCCTCTGGAGAGTGGACCTGGAGGTTCAATGAGAGACTCCTACAGGACCCCTATTGTAAAACTGAATTAGAAAAGACATTGGGAGAGTATATTTTTGATAACGATACCGTGGACACCTCCCAGGTCACACTTTGGGAGGCGCTCAAATGTGTCATCCGAGGTTGCTGTATACAATTGGGGTCTTACCTCAAACAACAGAAGGAGGCTATTCGCGACCGACTCCTTACAAAAATTGTCACCCTGGAAACCTAACATAAAACCACACTCTCGCCCTGCACCCTACAAGAGTTATCAGCCATGAGGGCTGAACTTAATTGCCTACTTGATGATAGGATTAGTTTTGCATACCGGAAGTGTAAAAATAAATTTTTCCAGTGGGACAATCGACCAGGCTGGCTAAGGCCTTGAGGGCACAGCGGTCCCTAACCTACATTCAAACCATTCTAGACCCCCAGGGTAGGAAAGTCCAGCTCAACAGTGATATAGCATCCGTCTTTCATACATACTATACTAAACTTTATAACATACCCACACCCACTACTGATAATTCTCTATCGGACCGACAGACTTGCATAACTAAATATCTCTCTGACTGTCACTTTCCCCAACTTTCCCCTGAGGATCGTGAGGCCCTAGATTCACCCTTTACACCACTGGAACTCGAGGTTGCGCTTAAGGCTTCACCAGCTGGTAAAACTTGCCCTGACGGCTTTACAGCCGCATTCTACAAAGCCTTCATTGACAAACTGCTTCCTGTTATGTTGCGAGCCTTCAACGCAGTCTCAGACTCCACTCCCTTTTCCCCACAATCACTCGAGGCCCACATTACCTTGCTCCCGAAAGAGGGAAAGGACCCTACCCGATGCGAGAGTTACCGACCCATCTCGCTCCTAAACATCGACGTAAAACTCTTTGCTAAGCTGTTAGCCAACAGGCTACAACATTTTCTGCAAGTCCTAGTTCACTCTGACCAAGTGGGATTTGTCCCAGGTCGCGAGGCCAGGGACAATACCACGAAAACCATTAATTTAGTTCACTGGGCCGATTCTCTCAAAATTCCACTGGTCCTATTGTCCACCGCGGAAAAAGCGTTCGACCGGGTGGCGTGGGATTAATCACTCACCTCTAACCCCTTTATGCTACAACTTAGACTTTCCTCCAGGTATGGACCCCCGCAATCTGGCAGATTGGACAGCTGTTGGGCTCTCACGCATTCACCAGCTATTACATAATGGCTCCCTGCCCACATTACTGGAGCTTCAATGCAAGCACTCCCTCCTGCCCTCTTTGATCTGGTCCTATTTCCAAAGCCTTTACCTTTCCTCTTCCAAACACTCCATGTATATGAAGAGGGAGCTCCCTGCATTTGAGGCGCTCTGTACCCAAACCGACTTGCTGAGACATACTATCTCCACCATCTACAGACTACTTCTCACAGATCTTTATCCAAATGTCCCCTGCTATACGGAGTCATGGGAATGTGATCTAACCATCGCTCCGACACTAGACGAATGGTCGCGGATTTTTCAATTCTCCTATTCATGCTCCCGAAGTCTCACGGTGGTGGAGACACAGCTTAAGATTCTAACGAGGTGGAATAGGACGCCCTAAATGCTCCACTCATTTCTCCCTCATGTCTCCCCACTATGCTGGCGCTGCAACACAGCAATAGGCTAAATTACACGCATTTGTTGGAGCTGCCCGAAAATTACCCCTTTTTGGGACCAGATCTTTCAAATAACCCGCAAGGTGGTAAACTCTGATATCCCTACAGACCCAAAATACTGGCTGTTTTCACTTTCCCCTGGACCTATCGCCTCCCTCAAACACTCTTTACTTTCACACCTGAGCAACGCGATGAGAGCCGTCATGCCAGTACATTGGCGATCCAAGTCCACACCATCAATATACAAATGCACTAAGAGAGTGGAGTTCTATAAGTCAATGGAGGAAATGATTTTGTCTGCGACAGACAAATTCTCTGAATATCTAACCACCTGGCTCCCGTGGATCATGTATCTGGATGGGTCCCCCCTAGTGAATGCAGTGTAGAGGCTAGATATCACGCCCTCTCATACCTCGGTCAAAGGTAATTATCAACTCAGCTTTTTGAAGCACACCTCTGGTACGTGACCCTTCCCATCCACCTCCTCTTTCCTATTTTCTTCTTCCCTCTACTCTCTTTGGTCTCTTTTTTCTTCTTTGTGTTTCCTTTCTTTTTATGCTGATTTATTGTTATGCTATGCAGATCATCTGTTGTTATAATATTGTATGTGACTACATAAGCAAAATTGGCTGGACCCAGGCTATATACGGCGGTCACAGCTTATAGGTTCTAGCCACTGTATAATGACTATGGCCTGTACCTTTGTTTGTTTTCATAAATAAAGAATTTATACTAAATAATATGCTATAAATTGATGCTTAGCACCAACTTATATACAACAATGTAAAAATGAACTAAACTTTTCAAAAAAGGCACAAGAGATTGAGAAGCCTATAGACAAATATCTATGAACAAAAATATCCTGCTGGCAATGGAAACTCATAAAAACAAAAGAGTCAGGATGTAGTGGAAGAAGCCTAAACGCTGACTCTATATCCAGCTTAGCCATCAAGGCGCTCATGCCACAAGACCGCACCAACTCCAAAGCCTGATCGAAAAAGTTGATAAGAAACCGAGCATGAAAAACTGAACATGAATCAGCTTCAATTGCAGACAGGTGCTGGATAAGCCTGCATGGATTGCCAGGCGTTTTCTTCGGCACCACTCCTACCGAAGAAATAACCAAACCCGGGATTCGCGGAATCAGAAAAGGCCCGGACATTCTATCCAACTCAACTTCCTTTAAAACCTTTTGAAGAACAATTTGAGGAAGCGGATTTGAGATTCCGCTGACAGCCAGTATAAGCAGTACCCAAAATTAGCAAACGAAAACCAAACTTGAAACCATTGAACAACAAATCTGCATCTTCCTGATTAGCGTAAATCTTTAACCACTTAACCATGGATTATAAGCGAATCGGAGAAGAAGCCTTAGGAAGAAAATTTACTACCAGTAGAGGACATGGGACCTGTAACAGCTGGGGTTCTGCAATCCATAGATGGGTGGGAACCACCACACTTGGTACGCAGGTGTTTGAATCTACAATTGCCTCACAGTGTACACTTTGCATTATTGAAAGCGAAGCACTTACCCTTTGCTGCAACAAACAGAGAGGTTCGTGATTGGGTACCCGCCTTAAGCAAGGAATCCTGATTCTGCTTTGCATTCGTAATTCACAACCAAGTACCCAAGCCACTATCAAAAAAATCGATGTTCTTAGACCTATCCTGATTCTTTCTGAATATCTCATCGTACGCCATCCACATGCCAGCCTTAGCGTTAGCATATAGGTCATGAATGAGTTGCAAATATGGTAAAATCCCCATGTACTCAGTGGGCCTAGACTCAAGATAACACGCTGCAAATGAAGAACAACCTCTCAATCAATTTTAAAAGGACCTATAAAATTGCCCCGTCCAATAAACAAAATGCCTCATGATCCAGGCCGAATGGCCTAGGGGCAAAGAACCTGAAACAAAGAAACAAACAATTCAATAAGTCAATAAATATACCGACAGATCATACCAAACGAATCAAAACTACCAATAGCAGAAGATAGAAAAAAAAACCCTACAATAGCACAAGGGAAAGACGACAGGGAAGGGGAGAGGGAAATGGAGCCAAACTGAAACAAATGAGGGTGAACAACTCCTGAAACCCCCATAGTCTCCAACAGCCAATCAGAAGACCCTAATAAAGGGAAAAAATAGGAGAAAATCCCCTCGTGTGCCCCCCCCCCCCCCCCCCCCCCCCCCCAACCCCCCCCCCCCCCCGAAGGCATGCAATCTGATCTAGCTCACTTTAACTCCCTTTCCCTCAATACTAAGAAACCCACCTCAAAACTGGGCTGAAAAAGTAAATGCAATTAAATAGACTCAGAACAACCTGCAAATACACAGATCAAACCTTAGGGCCCCAAAGTTTATCAATATGAATGTACCGCTGAAAAGCCCTAGATTTCCAACCCCCAAGAGCCATTATGTGATCAGCCGTGCGACCTACCACCACTGCCACCTTAGCCACCCAGATACGGAACGAATATGTACTGGAAATTCAAGGCGTCCATGCCAATACCCTTAATGCATTTCTTAAAAACCGAAGAAAACTGAAATTTTGTCAAAGGAGAACCATCAGAATGCGCCAACCAATTTGACCCACCCGGATGCCCCGTGCATAAGTAATCTTGTGCTAAACACACAGAGCAAATTTCTGGACTCGAGTGATGTTTAACCATCACTCATCTTCCCTTACCCAATAGATCAGTCTTAGAGAAATGAATTTTGCATAAACAAGCAAGCCAGAACTTACTGCATTCTATCCCGCGGGAACTAATTCCGAAACCCTGAAGGCTCAGAAAAAAGCAAGAGAAAATGCAATTTTAAAAAGCTTAACCTTCCCTGAATTGAACACCACACTTTTCACGAAATCAACAATCTGCTTTTAAATATTACTATCAATGGGCCGCCTCTTGTCATCTGGTCTATTCCCCATTGTAGCCCAACCTTTAAGGATTCTAGAAATGAAAAACCCTTTTGTGAAATCCAAAACAATTTTCAATTTAACAAAAAATTATATACCTGCCAGGATAGACGACATGGATCAGACTTACCTACAGAAGACCTTGCAGCCTTATACTTCACCCACTGGTCCCATGCCGACGATAAGCTCTCAAGGTGGCCGGAGTTAGGGAGCCCAACGCTTCTAAACCAGACGCACAATCTGCCAAAGATAATAAGGGCATGAAAGGCCTTCCGTTACAGCTCTCAGCGCCAACTCTCTGAACTTGGGCCAGTTCAAATAAGATAAAGCGTCTGCAATACTATTCAATACTCTAGGAACATGTTTTGCCCTAATATTAATGTTGAATTGCAGCATTTTAAAACGAGATATCGAAGCAGACTAATCGAGGGAGGAGACGACGCTCACTGCCCATTAATTGCCTGATCCACCCCCAAGTTGTCGCACCAGAATATAATACTCTTATTCTGAAGGGGATCCACACAAAGATCAATAGATACAATTGGGAATATCTTAAGGACAAGAACATTGGCTATGACACCTGCATCAAACCATGATTGGGGCCATGGTGCTGCGCATCATGCCCCTTGAAAATAAGCGCCAAAACCTGTGGAACCTGCAGAACTCTAACTCTGTATCATTCCAGATGCGCACTCCGTTAAATGAATCCAATAATGTTATCCAGACATGAATATCCTCCCACAGGGCCGCAGACAACTGCACATAATGATGCGGATGCTTAACACCTAAAGTAGCCATTTATAGACATCTATAAAAAATTTTGCCCATCGGGATTACCCTGCAGGCAAAATTTAACAAACCCAGAATGGATTGAATTTTCTTTAGGAAAGCCTGATGCAAACCCCGTAATTCTACCAATTGCACTTTGAGTTTGGAAACTTTATCCAAAGGCAATCGACAGGAACACACCACCGTATCAATTTCGATACCCAAATATGATAAACAGGTAGTAGGACCCTCTGTTTTATCCACCGCAACCGGAACACCAAAACAGGGCCCTTGCGGAAAAAAGCACCTTGGAACACACATCGGATTCCGCCGGAGCGACGAAAAGAAAATCTTACCACCAACTTGAATACAACAATGTAAAAGTGAACTAAACTTTTCAAAAAAGGCACAAGAGATGGAGCAGCCTTTAGGCAAACATCTATCAACAAAAAATCCTGTTGGCAATCGCAGAGTCAGGATATAGTGGAAGAAGCCTAAACACTGACTCTGTATCCAGCTTAGCCATCAAGGCGCTCATGCCACAAGACCGAATGCACCATGATCCAGGCCGAATGGCCAAGGGGCAAAGAACCTGAAACAAAGAAACAAACAATCCAACAAGTCAATAAATATACCAACAGATCATACCAAACAAATCAAAACTACCAATAGCAGAAGATACAAAAAAAAACCTACAACAGCACAAGGGAAAGACGACAGGGAAAGGGAGAGGGAAATGGAGCCAAACTGAAACAAACGAGGGTGAACAACTCCTGAAACCCCCAGAGTCTCCAACAGCCAATCAGAAGTTGGCTGTTGGAGACTACAGGGAAAAAAAAGGAGAAAATCCCCTCGTGTCTCCCCCCCCCACCCCGCAGGCAAGCGATCAGATCTTGCTCACTTTAGGCAAGCGATCAGATCTAGCTCACTTTAACTTCCTTTCCCTCAATACTAAGAAACTCGCCTCAAAACTGGGATGAAAAGGAAAATGCAATTAAATAGACTCATAACAACCTGCAAATACACTGATCAAACTTTAGGGCCCCGAAGTTTATCAATACGAATGTACCTCTGAACAGCCCTAGATTTCCAACCCCCAAGAGCCATGTTGTGATCAGCCATGTGACCTACCGCCGCTGCCACCGTAGCCACCCAGATATGAAACAAACGTGTACTGTCCATGCCAATACCCTTAATGCATTTCTTAAAAACCCAAGAAAACTGAAATTTTGTCAAAGGAGAATCATCAGAATGCGCCAACCAATTTGACCCATCCGGATGCCCCGTGCATAAGTAATCTTGTGCTAAACGCACAGGGCAAATTTCTGCACTCAGTTTTGTACCACATATATTAAATTATAGGTAGGTACTTTTCCGTTAATTCTTAACTGTGAATCTGTTCCTCTGTTATTGCTGCGGTTTTTATGTATATAACATAGCGATGCCTCTACTGCAGTGACCAGACTGCTTGCCCCGCGTACTATGTAATAGAGGTACGCGTGCCATGGTTTACATGCATTACATGATACACAGGTCAGCTTTTGATTACACTATTATTTGCAACTTTCTGTGTGACTGACAGGATGGCACAAAAAATTATAGAATAGAGAATAGATATTACACCAAATGGAGTGCCATGGTAGGATTTTCAGAAATGTTTATATGGACACGTGTACATTACAGTGTACAACCATGCCCTTATCCAACATATATGGTCATGTAGTAGCACTGGCTGCTATGTGTCTGTAGGCTGTGAGCTTCACTTGCACAGGCATCTAGAGCTAGCATTGTGTGTGCTTTTAGCTCACATGCAGCTCACCCTTGTTTTGCATGTGGATGTGGTACATTACACTAATGGGCTATTAATTTGGTTACAGTTGAAGTATAGGGAGCACCAGTTTTCCTTCTTGCTAAAATTATGTAGTTGCAGCTCTGCCGCATAAAATAATGCAATCAGATTTTGATGTACTGTGACCTTTAAGTTCAGCTTGTAATTGTTTGAAAGTTTTCCTTGGCTGTTTTTCTTCTTATCTGTCTGGTTTACGTGGGATTGATTTTTCTGTTGCAGTGGCATCCAGGGAAGTAGATTACAGTCCTGTGCACTCAAATAATCCTAATAACATTTGTAACTGTAGGCTCAGGGACATCAAGCTTCTTGGAGATGGTTTTATAGCCTTTACCTTTAATATGTTTGTCTATAATTGTCTTTCTCTGCAGACAAATCTCTCTTTTGCTTTTTTTTGGTCCATTTTCTTTTGTGTACAAGATGTGCAGTGGGAAAGCCCATAGCAATCAATCTGATTCCAACGACACTTTCCTATTACATCCTAGAAAATATCAGCCTTAATCTGAGTGGTTGCTGTGGACAACATCTCCACTTTTCCTTTCCCACAGCTTAGTAAATCTGGCCCTAAATGACTGATTGGAAGAAATGTGTGATGCTACTAGAATAAATTATTACAGTAATCCAACTATTTGTAATCTTTTCTAAGGGGGTACCAAGAAATCTGTCAAGTCTGTTTTGAAATATTGTAATACAGGATGGTATGATCTCCACCAGCACCTTTATTAAGCCAGTTGATGCCAACAACTATATTAGTTTTAAGAGTAATCATAAAAAGAAATGGCTAACAAACATCCCTAAGGGGCAACTTCCTCGC
>WWET01003377.1:142805-174789 GCA_011038615.1 Limnodynastes dumerilii
ATATATATTAATAATGGGGCTGATCCAGACCTTGTTAAGTGCATGAACTTAGTTACACCTGGGCTAAACCATGTTCATTTCAGGGGAGTCATATTTAATCTGCTGCAAAGAGTATTAGAGTTAAGAGGTGACGTTTCCTATCCCAAGTATGAATTACAGTGTGGTAGTAAAGCTGGTCACTATCTGTGTGCAGTAAGCATTTTAAAGATATATCCCTGCATGCAAAGAATACAATTAAATTGGTTCCCCCTGAAATCAACATGGTTTAGCCCAGAAGTAACTAAGTTCATGCACTTAACAAGGTCTGGATCCAGCCCAATGTCCTTAACAATACTAAAAACCTCTGCTGCGGCATGCTATTGACCCTTAGCATACTGCGGGCATGTATTGCAGGGCATGCTGTGCCTTTTAGTGTCATATGCAGCAGCATGCCAAGGGTTAATGCCGCATACATATTGTTGCCCGTACATTTAAACACATAATGAATGTCCCCCAAAGGTTAAATAAAATAGTGAATGGCCCCCGCAGGTAACAGTAAAGTGTTAATGTGCCCCCGTAGTTAATAAGAAAGCGGTATTGTGCCCTCATAGGTAAAACTAAAGAGCGTATGCACCCCTGTACTAAAACCAAATACTAAATGTCCCCCATGCCTCTAAAAACCATCAGAATACACACAGTTATGATGTCTTCATTGAGGCGAAATCAGGACTCCGGAGCAGGCTATTCTCAAGGCTGATGTTTGCGGGATGATCTTTCCTCTGCTGGGTTCCTCCGGCGAATTACTCCTGTCATTACTGGGTCCCTATTTATACCATCTGATGGGAGTTGCATCACAAACTTTCAAGAACCAATATATATATATACCTGAGTTAGGGGGCAGGGAGCCTTCAAAATTTTGCTATGGGGTCCTCAAAGTTGTCAGGAAGCCAGCTCATACAATGCCTTATACTAGAATCTCAATTCTAAAGTCCCACCCATCGTGACTCTATTGTAGAGAGGTGTAAAAACCCTTCCTTGTTTCTGCTGTTTTGTTATCTGTAACACTTTACCTTATACCATTCTTGTATATCTTTCCTTTGAAGTTAATAGAAAATTAAATTTATCAATTCAGAAAGGATTTGTCCAGTGCATCTGATTTCAGTTTGAAGGGATTTCCTCTACCACTACAGTCTTTTCCGCTACTGGCACCATATCATAAAAAATAAAAAAAATTGTGATGGATTTAAATATGTTTTTCTTCTAGTCAACATTTTTTTTATTTCTGAATACTGAATACAGAAATGCTAAAATTAATTTGTAATTGTTTCCATTAATATTATATACAGTATATATATATATTCTCTGCACACCGGCATTTATTCAAAACCGACGGATCGGAACAATACTCTTCTGGCATCTTCATTTCATCCAGAATCTCTAAAATTTGGTTTGCCGTATTCTCAACTCCTACGGATTCACCGAATCACGGATGACATCTCAATCACCATCAGTAAAATGAAAGAAATGTGTCAAAAATTCAGTGAACGAGGTTATGATCCCGTTTCTTTACAGCAGATCATGGACAAAATTCTTCTCATGCCTAGAGCTGATCTACTCAAAACTAAATCTTCAAATGAGTTGAACTATATACTCCCGTTTGTTCACACATACACCAATTATAATAAAACAATCAGGCGTACATAATCCAGATTTTGGCCATTAGTGAGGGATGATCCTACTCTGAAGAATTTGAAACAGACCAAATTAATGCCATGTTACAAGAGGGGTCCTAATCTTAGAGACCTTTTGGTCCACTCCAATATCTTGTTGAAGCAAGACCGCATCCAGAAGAAAGGCTGTTTTAAATGCATCAACTGCCTCACCTGCAGATACCTTGAACCGTGCCAATTTTTTCATCATCCCCACTCAGGAAAAAAATATACCATCAAACATTATTTGACTTGTACGTCATCATTCGTCATCTATTTAATTTCTTGCCCCTGTGGGCTCAACTACGTGGGGAAGACAAAACGGACCTTTAGAGAACGGATGGCCCTTCATAGGTCAGCAATCCGAGCGGCATTGGAAGGCAGATCATGCGACCAGCCGGTCGCACAACATTTTGTAAAACAAAAACATAATCTTTCATCCCTCCGGTACAAGATCATTGATTGTGTCCCTCTGGTTCTGAGAGGCGGAAATAGGGACAAAAAATTATTACAATTAGAAGCAAAATGGATACATGAACTGAAAACCATCTCACCGTATGGCTTAAATGAAATGGGCAATTTATCTTGTTTTTTATAAAGACGCTGGTCTAGTGTTCCTGTGAACTTATACGCCCCAGACGGGACTTTACTGTGTATCATGCACATAACATGTGTGCCTTCAGATTGTACCCTAATAGTCTATTCTCCTTTTACACTCTGGTGATTTGTTAATGTGTTGCTTAGTCAGACACTGACCTGGTGGCCCTCAGTACATGTTGGGTCCCTTTTTGGTCACTTATGGGATTTTTCCCCACATTATCTATGTATTTCCAGGCCATTACAACTCCCTTTTCCTTTTTATCTTACACCTCCCTATGTACTTTGGTGCCTCGCAGGGCTCTATGGTGCAGGTTTGTTTTTAACCTTTTTACATGGTCACATTGGTGAGTCTGTGACACCTTCTTTTTCTCAGATGTTTTTTTCATTTTCACAGTGTAGCCGCGGCTTGCGTTCCACGGACGCCGTTTCCAGGACGACCGCTAACGTCACTTCCGGTGTGCGTCTTCCGGGAATCCGGACGCGGCGCCCGTCGACTCTGGCGCGGTTTTTCACTTCACAGATTGGGTAAGTGGTTTCTTTCTCTTCTTCCGTTAAGTATATAAATGACACTGTTTGTATTACCTGAATACCCTGATGAAAGTACTTATTAAACGGTACTGAAACGTTGGTCTTCGCAAAGAACCTACAGTGTGTGGCGTGTTATTTGCCCTACTAGTCTCCGAGTGCCCTCCATACATGGACATACATTGGCTGAAGCAGCAGGGGTGAGCACCGGAGCAAGTATCCTGCATAAGCAACAAGTGCCTTCCCTTCACCAATATATATATATATATATATATGTGTAGAACCATTTAAACACATAATGAATGTCCCCCAAAGGTTAAATAAAATAGTGAATGGCCCCCGCAGGTACATACATGTACACACATTATGAGATTGTAGTTTGCAAATGCATCCCATGCTATCAGAATTCTATTAAAGGGAGGAGAGTGGGGAAGGAGAGATGTGGTTTTGTAAAGAGGCAATTAGTGTGCTGGAGATTAAATTGTAATCTCTAAGGCATGACTTTTGTGTAAGAGACAGATCAATTCTGTGTCAACAATTATATGACATTCCTGCCCATTTTTGCAATCATCCACCAAAGTAGAAACATAGATAGAATTGAGGATAGATTACAATAATTTAGCACTGAAATATACTTTATTTGTTTTTGTAAAGCAGTGATGACCTCAGACCCTTTTGGATTTAGTATATGACAAGCATGTTTAAATTGCTCAACTGTATTAGCTTTTACCACCTCTGAATGTAGACTGTTCCCCCTATTTACTACCCTTTCACTGAAGTAATGTTTCCTCACATTCTACCTGATTCGGATCTCTGTGATTTGTATGAATGTATGGAGATCTGTAACTAGTCATAGAAGAGGGGAGTGCGTGCCCCTGGCACTACCCTATTTTGGAAGGAGTTCTGGACACTTACTTGTCCAGAACCCTACAAAGAAGGGATAGAAAAGAGATCCCTTTTGTGCACTATTATTGGTTCCTTACTCCCTAAATATTTAATTCATATTTAAAACTTACAAATTTTATTTATTCCAAAACTGCTAAATATAAAAACAAGGGATACGTGTAGTAGCGTGGAATTAAGTGATTAAAATAACACCTCCAGCTTCTCGTTTATATGATCTGCTATAGATTATAGTGTTATAATAATAGTTATTTCAAAGATATTCTTCATGCTTTGCGTTTTTCACTAATCTTAATTTTTTGTTATTATTTAGTTGTTTAATTGTTGTTATTATAAATGTCTTTCAAAAAGTTTGCATTAATAGTCACCACAAAAGGGAATTAGAAATCCCCCATCTAAATGAGAGCAGATGCACACGCTGATCTTAATAGCATAGACATAGTGAACCGGATCCAGACGCCTGCACGCTTTCCGTGAACTTCCCGTCACTCCCCTCTCACATTCTTAAATAGTGTGAGGCAGCCTTAAGTCACACTTGCGAATCAGCGATCTGTCCAACCGCTGATCCACGCGTACGTGAGTATTATTACCCACACTGTAAATTTTACATGCTTTCCCCTGCCCACCTTGGCTGGCAAAAGAGAAGCATAGCCCCTTACAACGTAAAATCTATCATACAGAACTAAGTTCTGTACAATTTAAGTTATGATTTAAGTTATGTGCGGAAAACGCATGTAATATCTGGACGGTGCATTGTTTAAGTGGCCTAACAGACGGACCTGTGGATCTAGTTCTGTGTCCACAACCCTGCCTTAACTTCTCCGCACAGATCTGCGTCTGCATGGATCTGGAACTGCTCCTCTATGTGCACAGAAAATCAAAAAAATAATGCGTCCGTAAGGACGGAGCAGCTTACAGTTCGATGCTGAAGTAGGTGAAAGATTCAGGTGTACAGTCCCCTAATCCACACAATATGGACGGGTTGTCTCTCTGTAGTTCACGTGGCAAGTTGGCAGTGATTCTGACCGCGGCTGCTTCCTTCATCCATGCCTCGTTTCCGAAAATACTCTGATGCGTTCCACAGGTTAATAGGTCCACGGAACAAGAAAGGAATAGCAGAGCACCCAATAGTGCAATTCAATTAAGATTAATGGACACGTAATAAAAGCAAAAATATACTCACAAACGTGATCAAATCTGGCATATAGGAAGATTTACTGCTATAGTCCGATGGAATGGTATAAAAGTGTTCTCACAAATGCACCCAACGAACGCGTTTCGATTGTATACAACAATCTTTCTCAAGGCTTGTTACGGAATTGAGGGTGCAAGGAGGTGCTTATATAAACAAATAGAGTACTAGCTGCTATTTGATTGGTGTAAGACAAAAGGTGCATGTAGAATAAAAGAGCATATTGCAAGCATCAGCATGCCCTGCCGCGTTGTTGTTCTGTGAAGTCAGTCAAGATTCTAGCTGTCAGTAATTAGTCATTATCGGGGCTTGCTTAGCGGGATTTTTTATGTGTCGGGATTTTATTATTGTAGGTATTTTAAATTGTCTATATTTTTGGGCCGGGATTTTTTATGAGTCGGGATTTTCAGTGTAGGTATGTGTCGGGATTTTCAGTGTAGGGAGACTCGTGGACGGATTTTTACCGCCGGGATTTTCAACACCAGGAAATAATACCGGACCCGTCTAAATAACAGTGTGAAAGTAAAGCTGGTCAGTATCTGTGTGCAGTAAGCAATTCAAAGATATATTCCTGCATGCAAAGAATACAATTAATTTGACTCCCCTGAAATCAACATGGTTTTGGCTAGGTGTAACCTTCCTCTCTTAATTTCAAGCTCCTTCTTAAGATTGGATCCAGCCCAAGGTCTAGATATACTAAACTTCTGAAAAGGAAACAAAAATTCTAGCTCTCACTTTCCTAGCACATACTAGAGAATATCACCTAGCATCTGATTGGTTGCTAAGGGCAATATCTCCATTTTTCCTTTTCAGATGTTTAGTAAATCCAACCATAAGTGTGATTGTATAAGTGGTACACAACAATTTCACTTGTAATGGGGATAACAGAGATAGGTTAGGGATAACTATAAATGTTATGCCCCTTAAACTGTAATCAAATGATCTACACAAATGCCTATCTCATGTCCTTCAGCTTTGTGTCTTGGCAAGTTGCCCCTCTCCCACACCCTAAATTATAGCTCTAATTGAGAGGAAAAGGAATGGGTAAGCTGGGCCAATGTAAGCCGAGATGGGAACTATCCCACGTGTAGAGAGTGGGTGATGTCACAAAATGGCTTCTGGCCTCTTATCACTCCTTGCAAAACTAGGCATTTTCTCTTCCTTTTTTTTTCACATTTCTAGCAGGTTTTTAAAGTACAGTATTTAATGAGCCACAGAGAAAAAAGAGAATATAGAACCTTTACAAGTTTACAGAATAAACAGCTGCACATCACTCTCCTGACTTTTTCCCATTGAAACAATACAACATGTCATATTTAATTGCTTTCACAAGCCACCAGCTATGGCCTCTGTAAAAAGAAGTGTGTTTATGTATCCTGCTGCTGGCTGCCAGTCAGAGTAAAAGTAAAGATGACATTGACTGGTGCTGCAGCTGTCATTTGAAGTGTGCTAATGAATCATAAAATAGAAATAATAAAGTGACTAGGCATGTATTGTTACCAGAACTACTGCTTTAAAGCCTAGACTCTCCGAAATGGCTCGTAATACTTAGATTACCAACACTAGCCTTTAAAATTCAGTATCACACAGGTGGGATTAGAGTTGTAGGGGCCCCCCACCATTATTCAAACTAACGCTAGGCCTGTTTTTCCATGGCTGGTTCCTCTTAGGTACAGCCATCTCTAGTGCTTAGTAATTTTTTGTAATAACAGAGAAAAAAAATTGATTTTAAATACAATTTGTCCTTTGGGATAGCAGTTTACTGTAACCAGGTTCCCCAAAATGCTGCCAGGATATCCCAGTCATGAAAACTGCTATGATATGATGCAGAATGTAACTAGCAGTAAGCTAGTTAGGCAGGTAGTGTGCTGTTTAAACACTGCATATTATATCTTTATCCTTATGGGATAAAAGAAGCAAGTTTTTGTACTACATCAGTACACATTAGCATGAGAGACGCGTTTTATTTTTTAACTTGGATAAAGATTTTTACAAATTAAATTTCCTCTGCTTTTTGTTATATTTTTGTGGAACTACAGATGCTAGCAGTCAATAGATGTCAGGCTTGTTATGTCCAAACAGTTCCTTTAGGTACCAGTGATTATCAATAGAATATTGCCAGAGATGAACTGCAGGTTTTACCTAACAACAAAAATGCATAGGATTATATTCCCACACATGTCATGTCTGGTTGTGCTGCTGCCCTCTGCTGGAAAGTAGAAGGATAACTGTCTGACAGTCTAATAGCATACTGTTTCTCATGAGTAGCTTCATAATACACAATAAATACACAGTTTTTGCTTGTGGCATAAATCATTTACGAGAATCAATTTAATTTTCCTTTTTTCTGTAATTGGATATACTTTCCTATTTAAAGCTAGAGTTTGTATTTTGATCTGTTTAAAAACCCCAATGTTCCCCAGATAATTAATGCTTTTTTCCAATTAGTGGTCTTCAAAATTTTTATTGGCGCTGTCATTTTAGGATAAATGTTATATTCATATTAAATATGTCTAATTAATTGACAGTTAACATCTTATCTTAGATTTAAATAATCCCTGTGATGCTCTCAATTATGGGAATAAGCATGATTTATTTATTATCATTTTGTGTCAACACTGGCATGTGTCATTGGCCCAGATCCTAAGTTCAGTACGACAGCGGACTTACGCAAGTCATTTGCGTAAGTTCCCTGTCTCGGAACTTGTTATGTACGACGTAACTTTGTTATGTACGACAGTAAGCACGCATAAGGGGAAGACCCAGCATTTATGATTGTCGTATCCCCGCCATACAGGTGGCGATAGCCATATAAATGAGCGAGCGGGGGCGGGGAAGCCCTGTTACAACAAGGCCTGTGGCCTAGCTGTAAAAACTTAAGGTAGGAATCTGGACATGGAAGATTTACTACCGTCAGCGGGGAATGCAGGGGGCATGTACTCACCGCTACGTGCGCGTATCTACGCCTACGCACTCTCGCACACACGTAGGGGTCTAAATCTGGGACATATATAATATATGTTTATATAATGTTTTAGCGCCTTTCCTTTTGGGTGAGGCTATCCATTCTACAGTAGGTGTTTATGTTTGTGTGTGTTTGTTGTATAGATTTATCCTAGTGATGTAGTTTTTACAGTGGTCTGAAAAACATGCAATTAGTAGGCTGTCTAGGGGGCACTTGGCATAGTGAAAATAAGCTGGTTTGTACAGAGTAGGTTGAAGTATGGTCAATTTAATTATCTAGTTGCTAGCAAGGTCAGGAACTAGGTTTGCTATGAAGTGCTTTTAATATATTCTTTAAAACTAATTAAGGGCAGGGTTGCCGACTTTTTAGAGCTTCCCTCCGGGAGATCCCAGAGGGAAGCCATTGATTTCTTCAATGGGCGGGGCTTAATGACACGATTTATGCAAATCGCATCATTAGCCCTGCCCCTGTCAATCACTCCTGTACTTTCTAGCGTTTCAGGGAATGGACAGGGCTTGATGATGTCATCAAAACCCGCACATCCCTAGTAACTCTAGGAATTACAGAAGTAATTGCTGGCTGGTGGGGCTTACGGGAGATTTGCCGACTCTCCTGGGATACCAGGAGATTCCCGAAATTTGGGCAGTTCTCGGCAACCCTGATTAAGGGATGATTTAGATTTTTGGTAAAGGGAAGATAATCTATTTATTTATCACAGACTTACTTAAATTTAAAAGTAGGTATCTGGGTCTGTGATTGACCTAGATGGACATTGTAGGCAGGAGGTTATAGAAGGGGGCTGAGAAGCATGAAGTAGAGTCAGGAGGAAGGTAAGCAAAGATGGTGGTAGGTGAATCTACTATCAGGAGTGCATCTGACATAGGAAGGAATTGACCTGTGTGGGGGGATATCAGACAGGCATTGTGTGGCATTGTGGGTATATAATGATAGATATTGTTACTGAAACATAGGAAAGTTCTTCTTTGTTTATAAATGGTTGTAAAAAGTCTTGGGGCCCTCTCTAACTTTCTTCATAAACTTAGTTTTAGTAAAAGTTGTGCTTATGCCACCACATACCTTCTGGTCTGTACATTTAGACTTACTTATCTAAGTAAGTATTTTGTGTGTTTTAACCTTAGGATTTATTTTTTTTAGTCGATTGCAAACTGGTAAAATAATACATCATAACATCAGTATATTTCCCAGGTTTCCCAAGTATAATATAAAAGCCAGCATTATGATTTAAGCTTTAACCCATGTGGCATGACTTGTGATATGGCATTTACAATGCATGGTCTGCAAAAAGCACATCAAACAACATGAAAAATTACACCCTGACAATTTTCCAATTTCTAATGTTAAGATAGTAATGATTGATAGAGATATGGAATAATATTGCTTTTATCAAGAAAGCAATATAAAGATAAGCACAAATTCTTTATAACAAGCCTTTATTTACATTTTTGAGTTAACAATGCCATGCTATATTGAGCCACACTAATATCAAACTACATTAGGAATTGAACTACATTAGGAATATATAGGAATTGAAATTGGAAATCCAAAAGCTTTGCTCCTTCCTGAATAAAATATTTTCAGTAAAAATATTTCAAATAATAATACATTAAACCCATAACCAGGGCTCGAAGTGAGGTGGTATACAGGGGTAATCTCCATTCACTTCTATTATTTCTATATTTTCATACTGCCACTTTTAAATTTCCATTTGACTACCCATACATTCAGGTGGGAGTGAGTTATCAGTGATAAAAAGCTGAACCTGTGCTACAGACCTTGCTAGCTAGTTAAATATAAGATTTTATTATACAAGCTATGTATCCAATCAGCACTTTCAGTACTTACTATAGTTACTGCAGTTTAAACCTCAAAATTTGGAGCTTGATTTACTAAATCACAGAAGAGAAAAAATAGAGATGTTGCACATAGCAACCAATCAGATTCTATCTGACATTCTCAAGTATGTAATAGGAAAGTCAGAGCTAGAATCTCATTGGTTGCTATGAGCAACATCTCCACTATTCCTTTTCTGCAGTTTAGTAAATTTGCCCCTGGTCTCTTTTTTCAAAGATGTCACTCTCCAGAGTGTTTTGTGATATGATATGCATGTATAATAATATGAACATCTATGGAGATTGTTTCATTGATAAAACACAATCATAAGACCCTTTAAAGCAAAGGCACAACTATATGTCTTCCTGGGTGCGTGTGGATGCTTTCAGAAACACATTTGTTTCATTAGCAGGTTCTTGGGCACATGCATTCATTTCTAAAGCTGCTGGCATTATCTGACTGACACTACTAGACTCAGTAGATGTGGTCTTTGCATTTCTAGAATTTCTGGGCATACATTTTAAAAGGAGCCATGATTTGTATCCACGGCCTATAAATGCATACAACAGTGGATCTAAGCAGGTATTTAGTACAGCAAGACACAGAGTTGTTACAACGGTTTTCTGGAGGACATTGTGCAAGCTGCATATGTCTGGATGATGAACTAAGTAATGTAAATGAACTGTCCTCTGAACGTGGTATGGCAAAAAACAAAGGCAGCAAACCAGAAGAACCAAGACAATCATAGTAACATGTTTTCTAATGCTTTTCTTCTCCATCGGCATATACATTATGTGTTTGATTAGAAGTCCATTGTAAACCAAAATCACCATCAGTGGAATTATAAATCCAACAACCAAAGCATAATAGTTCATATACATGATTCTTTTCCATGCTGACACTGCAGCGGGTTCAAAGCACCTTGTAACACCATCCCGGATGCTGGTACCAGAAAGTAGGAATGGGGATGAACTGGCACCTGTAAAAATCCAGACACATGCACAAACCTGAATTACTCTCTGCACAGTAATTGTTCCAGGTCGTACCACTGACATATACCGGAAAACACTCAGAGCAGCCAAGAATAAAATACTGGAGTACATGCTGAAAAAAAAGGAGAATGTAGTAATCCGACACAGGAAGTCTCCAAAAATCCAAGTTCCTGATTTCTGATAGTAAGTTATCCTCAGCGGCAAAAAAACTATAAAGAGGAGATCAGAGACTGCCAGATTTAGTAGGCATACGGTGGAAATGCCTTTCTTTTTTCTGATCTTACAAAAAACATAAACAGCTATCCCATTAAACAGCAACCCATTGAGAAGAACAATGATGTAGACAGAGGTATACACCAGGTACTTGTAGTCATCTTTTACTGGGCAGGTAAGATTGCGATCTGCAAGGTGTCCTTCACTGTTGTTCATCTAGTAAGATAAAAATAAAAATGTATCATGTTACGCTTACATATCATTGGCTACCAAAATAATGTATCTTTATAATTCAGACACTCTGAGGGCCAAAGATATCAATTGGTGCATTATTTTCTATGGAGGAAGACATTAGTAAACACAGGAGAGCTAATACCAATAAACCAAGCAAGCACTATTTTATACCAGTAGCCTCAGATTCAGAGATTGAAAATAAGGGGTCCATTTACTATCATTTTCAAGTCCCAAAAGTAAAATACACTGTGCATGTCTTCATCTCCGGGACTGCAGAGAGAGAGAGATGCCAAACAGGTAAGTTGAACTCTCTTTACTTGTTTTTTTTATGTTAATGTATGTATGTATGTATTCATTAATTTATTTATTTATTAATTCATTCATTTATTTATTTTTAACTACAGTGGAACCTCAACTAACAAGCGAATTGACTAACGAGTGTTCCAACATACGAGTTGGAACACTCGTTAGGTTTCGCTTTGAGCTGCGATGGCAGCTTTGATGTACGAGCGGGTCTGGCGGGACCCGCTCCGCGGGGGGATGCGGTGCATCCAGGCACTGCCTGTCAGCAGTGAAATGAATGCTGCTGTAAAAGAAATGTAAGGTGCTCTCATCACTCTAATGAGAGCACCTTACACCGCTTCACCGCAGCGTCCATTACTGTTATCTCTACTCTGCCTGTCCTGTGTGACAGGCAGAGCAGTGCAACAGCTCCTCCCCCTGACGCTGGAGTGACCTGAGGTCACATCAGCGTCTGTCAAGCCCGCGTAGGAGAAGCAGGAGACGGCAGAACGGAAGAGTACAGTAAGAATTAAAAGTTAAGTGTGTAGACCTGTACTGTAGTTGGGTGCTGGATATGATGGGTGATGTTGGGTGCAGGACATGATGGGTGATGCTGGGTGCAGGACATGATGGGGGATGCTGGGTGCAGGACATGATGGGGGGTGCTGGGTGCAGGACATGATGGGGGATGCTGGGTGCAGGACATGATGGGGGATGCTGGGTTCTGGAGATGATGGGGGATGCTGGGTGCAGGACATAATGGGGGATGCTGGGTGCAGGACATAATGGGGGATGCTGGGTGCTGGACATAATTTATACTTCTTATTTAAAAATACGTAACCAAAAAGTAACGGGGTGGCATTTTGGGGGCTGGAACAGATTAATGGCATTTCAATTCATTTCAATCAGGAAATTTGATTTGAGATAAGAGCAACTTGAGTTACAAGCTCAGTGATGGAACAAATTAAACTCGTAAGTCAAGGCACCACTGTATAATAAAAACAATTTTATTTAAAAAAACAATCAGTAATTTTATTTATTTTATTTATTTATTTAAAAAAAATCCCACAATAATCTGTGTATTCCTCCCTATACATACATATGGGGAGACAGAAGGAATACTTACACTAACGCCAGAGCGGTACACACTGGTAAGATATCGGGTGAAACAGTCTTTTGATTGTGTGATTGGAAAGATTATCTTTCAGAAAGTCCAGTGTGTGCCAAGACTACAAATCATTAATATTTAAATTATTAAACTAAATATGACTGCAAATTTATTATGTATGTAGCAGAATATGAAGGGGAAAAAAGACAAAATGAATGTCAAATCAATTGAAATGTCATATTCTCAAAACATTTTATACAAGAGCGGCAATAAAGCTATAAAACTCATAATTCATTTCATTAATAAAAAAGAGGATAATAAAAAGAAGAAAGTAAAAGGAAATTTATAATGAAAAAAGTTGTTAAACAATGACCATATTACAGAACTTTTTCCTGCAGTTTTACTTCTGTTAGACCTGTGACTGTTAAACTGAACTATATAAGACCCTTTCCATGTGTATACTTCAGCTAGTGATGGTATCCAGTTTCTAGCTTTCTGCATCTTGTCCTCTGCTTCCTGTCTTATGACTGATTCCACATTCCTGATCCGTGACATTTGACTTCTCTCTGAATTCTGATCTCTGACCATTAAGCTGTTTTGGTATAGCACATTCTGGATTCTTTCATCACATCGTGTGCAAGTCCACTGCTTTTCTTCTAGTTTATATAAACATGATGTCTCAAGAAATGTTGCCATATTTATCACACACACAAAAATACTGAGCTAAAATACTGTTGCACAACCATCTCTCTGGCGATACACTACAGCAGACATAAGGAACCTTCATCAAGCCAGAAGTTGTGAAACTGTAACTGGCAGCAAACCTCAAATGCATTGACATAGTTGATATCTGGCAAAGCATGATGGCGCTTGTAGTGTCAAAACAGCTGGAGTGCCACATGTTGCCTATGCCTATACTGTACTACAATATTTGTATCTTTCCTTTGAATCCTAGCATACAAGATTTGTATTCAGTGGTAACAGCCATTTCCACAGCAAAACCCAACAACTTCCCTTGGGCCGGGTCCATACATTTTTCTCTTGGGCCAGGTCAAAAATATTTCTGGGTGTTTAAATACCCAAGTGGAACGCATTTATACAGTATAGTCTACACTCTCTTTGTGTATCCAGACTACTGTGCTTTTGTGATTTTCTGTGCACTTCAGTTGGAAAGAACCTTGCATACCTTCGACTTATTGTAGGTACTGCACATGTGCACGGCAGATGTTAGTCGTTGTAGCTCTGATTGTATGTACCATCCTCATAAATACGTACGAAGGGGCGGGTCATCATTACGGCGGCCGGAAATACACTTTGTAGGCGAAGGAAGGCCTTTAAATTGTACAGTATGGGCCGGGTTTGGCCGTTACATACAACAATCCCTTACGTACGACCTTAGTTACACTTGAAAAAGTTAAGGTAGGGTTTGATAATCATAAATCAAGTAAATTACGCGCAACCGAGGGAAGTGCCTGGGGGACTGCATAGTACGTAAATACGCTATGAGATTGTACATAAACTGCACATAGCTCTAGATCTGGATCTGGCCCCTGCTCCTTTGTTCTACTCTGTCCCAATTCTCTTCCAACTTTCCCTTGAGCCTATTGAATTCTATTTTCTCTGCTTCCTTGCCTTTGATACTTGTCTGCCCCTAGCTCACCTCTCCCAAATGTTCTTTTTATAAATTTTTTTAAAGAGTTTACTTTCAGAAAAGTGGATATACTGTACATTAAATATTAGTAATCAGGCAAAAACATGTAACAGCACTACATAAAAGCAGACTTTGCCACGCAAAAATTCAAACATAATGTTTAAATACATTAACAGCAACATAGTACTATGTGAAAAATACAAGGTATCCACTTTTATTTTTATATTTTAATATAAGATATCCATTAGGCAAAAAGAGAAAAAACTATAGTGTCATGTAGATGATCAAGATATCTTAAAGAACAAAAAAAGGAAAAAGAAAAGGAAGAAAGAAAGAAAAGGAAGAACAGAGAAATAAGAAAAGAAGAAAGAGTAAGAGAACATATAGGATGTCCGTCTAAGAGAAAAAAATACAAAGAAGAGGTGTGAGTCAAAGTTATAAACATATTGGTAAATGGACATTAAAATGAGTCACCCATAGTTGCCATATTTTACATAATTGGTGGAATTATGAATGATACAAGTCCTCCACTCTGTAAATATACCACGTTTTTTGAAGGACCATGTGGAAAGTAAGAGCCAGTTAGCGGCTATAAAACATGTACAGGCTGATGCCATCAACTGTACTAATTTATTCTGATGCCGTGAAGCTCTCGGCATCTCTCGGAATTCCCAGGGGAAGTAAGAAATAGGAGAGAGAAAGGAATATTTACTGGAAGCAATTGAGATAAAAAAAAAATTGTGAACAGCCCTCCAAAGCCTTCTAATCTTAGGGTATGACTACCAGATATGTAAGTATGTACCCCTCGCAGACCATCCTCTCCAGCAGGCATCCGAGACATCAGAGGAAAAAGCAGCAATTCTAGTTGGGACTGAATACCTTCTAAATAAGAGCTTATATCTATTTTCTTTAATTCGCACACGCAGAGAAGATGACACCACGTTTTTCCTAATCTCCTCCCAATCTTCTGTATCTTGTGTTTCCCTCAAGTCCTCCATCCATGCCGCTTCATATGAAAAACTGGGTGTTGGGAAGATTTAAGAGGTCTATAGGGCCTCTGAAGACAAAGCAGGGAAGTCATAGAATGAATTGAAACACTATGCGCTTCTATAGTAGGCCACATCTGCATCAACATTGGTGAATTCCAGAGAACACATTGAGCTAAATGAGCTGCATGAAAATAATGCTTTGATAAAGTCTGCGGGTCAGACGAAACGCATAAGTGAACGAGGATACACGTGGGAAGCTGTTTACATTTATTCGTCAGCTGCACCTGCGCTTTACTGCATCTTGCACCTTGGATCGAACATTGCACTAAATGATAGTGGAGATACTGAATCCCTGGGCTAGGGGACAGAGCATTGTTTATGTGTACCGCATGAAAGAGGCTTCTTCATCTCTGCACCACGGAAGGTGGCCACCGAATATACTGTTTGTGCTATAGTGGAAGTCCTATACTGCTTTTCAAGGAGGACTGGGTGCTACTACCAACAACTCCCGAGGATTGGGTAATACCCTCCCCAATTCAGCCTACTATTAGCTTTGAAATTTGTGAACTATCCACAACACGCTACTGATTTATCCACTTGTCCTGTGCCATTTATGTTCTCCTATAGGTGAGACTGTATTGAATGGGAATTAGGACGTATGATTCCCTTTTTGTGCATATGAGCTTATATTTACAACATTTTTGTATTGTATTTGCTATCAGCTTCAACACGGTTTTAATTATCAAAAATGTATAGTGAATAAATGTATTACTTTTTTGAACTATAGGTTGCCGTTCATTTTGTTTCTTCAACAGAACCAGCAGTTTTCTAAATTAATTTAGCGCTGTTTCCCCTCTCTCTTTTTTTATGCTTTGTTTAATTAGGTGGTTTTGCAAATCCCCCTGAACAGCAGCTTATCTCCTACTAGCGCCACAGGCAAATATTGTTTTGCATGAAAATAATGTCTGAAATCCAAAAAGCCTCTTACCTCACCAAACAAATTGATTCATCTGAAATTGTAACATCTTAAAGCTAGACATTGGGATTTAAACGGGAAAGGCCTGAAATAAATAAGGAAGCCGTGGGAGAATATTCATTTCTATAGAAGTTATTCGTCCATGAGATATAATGTGTGTGCAATAGTAGTGTTTGGTAATATAAATACGTAGGTTTTTTATTTGTTTAAGATGCCATTGAAAAGAGAATTAATTAGATAATGTTGTCCACACAGTGTAAGTTCATTTAAAACATAGGGAAACAAGAAGATAGGTTAGGACATCATCTGCGTACAAAGCAATTTTATATTGTGTTGTCCCTATATGTATACCCTGGATACATGAGTTAGAATGAATGCGTATTGGAAAAGGTTCGATAAGAAGGGCGAAAATAAGAGGGGAAAGGGGACAACCTGTCGCGTTTCATTTGTTATTGGAAAAGGCCTAGAAGTGACTCCATTCACAGTTATCGTAGCAGACGGGGACTGATAAAGAGCTTTAAGACCTTGTAGGAATTTTCTATTAAAGCCAATCGACTCAAGCACTCCTGACATGAAAGACCATGATATTCTATCGAAGGCTTCATCCGCGTCTAATGCTACTATTAAAGTCAGACATTCCTTTTCAAAGCAAGTTTGGTCTGGATTTATTAAAAACGGAAGAATAATATTTATACAAAAAGCTAAAATTTTTGCATATATAAAGATCACATTTAACAATGTAATAAGTCTATAATTAGACATGATAGAAGGGTCAAGCATCTGCTTGAGTTTCTCATTGCTTTGTTACATTGCTTGACTACCTTTGTCACATGAAATAATAACTCCTACATCTCAAGAAAATCTGTTTGACATGTTCATTTATTATGGATGGAACAACATCCATTCAAGCCTTTGTAGGTGGTTTTTCCTCCCCTATAGGTGAACAAATTTTCTATTAAAGCCAATCGACTCAAGCACTCCCGACATGAAAGACCATGATATTCTATCGAAGGCTTCATCTGCGTCTAATGCTACTATTAAAGTCAGACATTCCTAACGGCCTGCAGTACGTGGGTAGAACGACAAGGAAACTCAAAGAGAGATTCCGGGAACACCGCAGGAACATAGGTAAGGCCCTCACCACACACTCTCTGTATAAACATTTTTCTAAGGTTCATCACAATGATGCCAGCTCCATAAGAGTGTGTGGTGTGGAACATATTGGGCTGACGGATAGGGGAGGAAATAGATACACCAAACTATGTCAGAGAGAGGCCTTTTGGACCTTCAGGTTACAAACTTTGACCCCTGAAGGTCTAAACGACATAGTGGAATTTAGAGATACGGGATATTAGAGTTTCCCCACTGGATTGAATAATTTGATAGATTCCCATAATACATGATTGGAATGTTTGCCCGATGGATAGATTTTATTTATTAAGATTTGTATTGTTAATGTATAAGTTATTATAGGTCATCCAAAATTTATTTTATTCAATGTGGAACCATATCCACTAGACAAGTGGAGTGGGTAAATGGGACCTACAATTTTGTGTTTCAAATATATATTTTCAGGTCACTAATAGGGATATAACACAGGAACTGTGGTATAATGTATTATACGAACGTATATGCTGGTTACTATAGTTACTTTTATTTAGGTTTAGTGTATTTTTGAGTATGATTTGATTTAATCATGATAACTATAACAAAATTTGGACTGATGCATGCATAATATAGGATAGGTGATTGAGCTTTTCAGTATGAGAACTGCACTATTAGTATGAAGAAGGAATTAGATGGATTGATATGAAAAAATTCTAGGTGGAATTTTATATTAGTGATCGCGATATGCCAGGAATATTAACTGTTGAATATATTGTATGATTATTCTGTACACTCAAAAATAAGGGTTTCCGGATTATTATATATATTTGGTATCTTTTACCTCATTTATTTATTTATTTGTTTATCCTTATTCATATGTTACAAATTATTTATTTCTTATTATTATTATTGTTATTTATTATTATAAATCTCTTTATTTATTTTTTATTATTATTTATTACTTTTCACTAAAATCGGATTAATTTCTATATTTCTATTTACCATTGGATGTGAGCATGACGCTTTAATAGTGTGTATATTTAAGAACAAGGGCATCCAAATTATCATAAAAACATTGGGTATTTTCTAAACAAAAATATTTTTTTACATTTTTTTTTTATTTTTATAGAAACCTGATCTCTATATTTTCATATAGATGTGTGGAGTTAATTAGTCCCAATTATCTTTTTACTATACTGAGCGGCAAGTCACAATAATTTGAATCTTATTTTTGTGTTTTTTATTATTATGTACACCCTGTATCATTATTGAGGAGATTTGAGGAGCTTTTACAATATCTAAACTTATATTTAAATGAAGTTAATTAAAATCATTGCACCTATTATCTCCAAATTAATAAAAAGAGCAAGACCATGCTATACTAGCATGATCGCTTTGAGAAAGTCCTCAGTTGAGGAAGAAACGCGTCAGCGGGAGTAATTGCTACACACGTGGAGACGAGCAGCAAGAACCTCACTCACTGCTTTGGGCCCTGTTTACGGTCTTCAGCTCTCCAGACTACAGCTCCGGGTGGCCACCGGAGAACGGACATTTCATCCAGCTGGAGGAGAAGGTACTTGTACCTGTCCCTGGACCGCTCAATTCTTACTGGCCCTCACGTGAGTGTTGACAGGCATACTGCCTCATTGTATACAGTTTAAACCTTCAAAGGAACAACACTTTGGCACGGAGGATTATTTTCCCCTGAAGCAGGGAGGAACATCAGTACATGTTTACTGTGGTGCGTTAGTGACAACCAATCTGTATCTCCTTTAACGGATCATAACATTATACCGTACTCCTGACAGGAGATTTTACACTCATATCTTTGGGAGTATATGGGACTTGTCTGTTTTGTGCACCAAAGGAACGTTCTATCCCATCTAAAGAATCATAAACGTTCTATTCTCAAGCCAGTGTCCTATATTCATTATTACACTAGAGGCTACGTATGCCCTTGAATCAAAGCTGCTCCCACGGAATTATTATTGTCTTAAATGTTTGTATTGTGTGGTGTGAGGTCCGCTTAGGACGTACATGTTATTAATAAAATCATATTTTTTAATCTACTTGCTGCTCAGTAGAAATTTTTATTTTTCAAATATTGGTGAATCTTCATATTTGTATTATATATAGCGCTGGGGTATCCCAATTTGGGAACTTTTCTTGTCTATTTTTGACTATCTGGAGAGGCAGGTAAAAACTCTCCCTACCCTTCAGCAGCTACAATTTCAACCTACCCTTCAGCAGCTACCATTTCAACCCAGATTTAAACCCACCTGACGCACTCATTTAGTGCTTCCTTCTTTTTCTACTCATTCCTCCTCAGTAGTTTCTAATGTAGTGCCATTAATGATATATTGAACGTTTGCTTTTTGTGCCCCAAGTGCATAATTTAGCATTTTTTGCAGTTGCCACACTCTTGACTATTCCCCCAGTCTACCTAGATCATCCCTCATTTTGTGTACCCCTCCTGGCATGTCTACCCTGTTACATATCTTTATGTCATCTGCTAAAAGGCATATATACCCCTCAATACCACGAGCAATATCACCTATAAAGATATTATGTAGCACTGGTCTAAGTACAGAACCCAGGGGTACTCCACTGGTTACCTTACCACCCTCAAAAGAGATTCAATTTACTACAACCCTCTGCTGTCTATCCTGTAACCAAGATTGTATCCATTCAACTATCTTTAAGTCCAATCCCAAAGTTTCTAGCTTATTGAACAGTCTGCGATGTGTCAAAAAGTCTTACTAAAATTTATATAAGCTATCTAATACTTTACTGACTCAGTCAAAATATTCTATAAGATTTGTTTGACATGAACTTTCCTCAGTGAATTCATGTTGCCTGTGATCCTGTAATTTACTGGATTTAAGATACTTTACAATTTGTTCCTTTAATAGTGTTTTCATCAATTTCCCTACTACTGATGTTAGACTCATTAGTCGGTAGTGTGTCGCTTCTTCCCTACTTCTACGCTTATGCAGAGGGACTACATTTGCTATTTTCCAGTCCTTTGGAATCACCCCAGTTATTAGTGACTGGTTGAATAATTCAGTTAATGGTTTTGCCAGCACCCCTCTAAGCTCTTTTAGTATCCTATGATGTATCCCATCTGGTCCCATTGCATTGATTTGTTTCAGCTTTGAAAGTTCTTTTAATACCTGCTCCTCTATGAAAGTAGTAGTAATTGCCTCTTTTGTATAAATAGCCTTCCCATTTAAAAGTGGTCCCTTCCCCTCTCTTTCTTTTGTGAATATTGAACAGAAATACTCGTTAAGAGGATCTGCCACAGCCTATTCACCCTCAACAAGACTCCCACTCTCCATTTTGACCCTTACTATACCCTGTTTAGTTTTTCATCTTTATTTATATACCTAACAAAGCTTTTGTCCCCTTTTCATAACAAGTGGGCCAGTTTTTTCCTCAGATTGTGCCTTTGCTGTACTGATAACCTTTTTAGCCTCTTTCTGCTTTGCAAAATACTCCTCCCTGTCATTATTATTTTGAGTTTGCTTATAATTCCAAAAAAGGCCATCTTTTTTGCTTTCACTATAGTTGCTACCTCTTTTGTAAACCACATTGGCTTTCTTTTTCTGGGGTTTTTCCTAACCATTCTTATACAAAGGTCTGTTGCTGTTAATAATGCATTTTTTAAATAAGTCCACTGCTCCTGTACCCCTTTCATGTACCTCCAGTCTGCCAAAGAATCACAAACACATTTCCCCATTTCCACAAAATCCACCTTCCTAAAGTCTAGCACCCTTTTCTTTGTGTGGTAAATGTCTCTCTCAGTCATTATACTAAACCTTGATGATCACTCGATCCTAGGTTCTCATCCACACTTACTTCTGAGATTCTGTTACCATTTGTAAGTACCAAATTTAATATGACCTCTTTGCAAGTGGGCTCTCTCACCAGTTGAGGGACGCTCAGTGTAATGAATTTAAGATGTCAACACTAATGTCAATGTCAATGCTAAAGACTCACCCCAGTTTACATCAGGTAGATTAAAATCTCCCTCATGATTATTACCTCCCCTTTTTTAATAGGACACTGTCCATTTCTTCATCTTGTCCTGGTGGCCTAGTAGATATCTGTTCCCACAGAAAATGGGTGCAAGCCATCCCTTTTATACAGGTTTCTGTTTTGCCAAATGGCATGGCTATGTTTTATGGACCCATGACAACACTTCCTAAGCCAAAGAGTGAAGTAACTAATGCACATCATTCTACCTTCTTCAAATCTGTATACTGGCAGCACTTTAGAAAAAGTAACAGTATTTGCCACCTGCGTAAGACCAGTTCCCAATTTTCTAAATTCATTTTTAACAGCCACAACCCCAGCATTGGCCAAGTCATTTGTCCCAAGATGGATAATGACATCAACCTCCTTTTCCTTGCTCCCTGCCTTTACAATATTTAAAATGCACTTTTTTGCTCCAGGCAAGCACTTCACCCTAATTTCAGAATCTCTTTTCAGCTGGAGACCCTTAACAATAGAATTCCCCCACAAGAAGTGCAGTCCTTCTCAGGGATTCCCTATTCCTGCCATCAGGTTCCCTCAACACCTCATGTTCTACATTACCTTGTAAAGCATTCCAGCCCTCCAAGTGCTGCACTTACATATAGAGAACCCTGCCTTAAAATCTCTGCACGGAAATCCATGTGGATCTTTTTTCCCAACACCCACTTACATTAATTTGCAACACCCCCTGCAATAAAAAAAAGTATTGGGGTAACACTTTAAAAATAATTATAACTCTACTTGTTTTGAATAACTGAAGTAGATATGGACATTTTGTAGGTTTAAAGTGCTTATTAAGAGAATAAAAGTAGAATTAAATAATAAATGTCATACACAATTGTATGTGTAAGCTGTTTATATGTGTGTGTTGAGCGTGTGTGTTTGTGTGTATGTGTGTGTGAAGCCTCGCCCTGCAGTTTATTTCTCAGAGATATGTGGTAAGTTCCTAACCTTGCTGAAATATATACACACACACAATCTAGAGCAGGTGCTAGAAAAGTATTGGGAAATCTACATAGATACATACAAAGTTACTCCAGCACTCTTGTCATTTTGTGTGTCTGGGATAGCAGCTGAGAGGGGGTTAGGACAATCAAAAGCAGGGAAGCCATGTAAGTGGCTGATGGCTTATCAAATATTTGCAAATGTATGTGACAAATCTCTCAGAATGTTATTTTAAAGATAGAATGTCATGGTTAGTTACTGGTTAATTGCAAGAGTCCTGGGGTGACTTTGGACCTGACTCACAGTTAAGAGAATGCAGTTTTTTAGGTACATATATTTAAGAAGGGATATACTGCGCATGCTTAGTAACTTAAAATGCACAATTTACTTAGGACTTAAGGAAGGGAGGGGTCTGAGTCACCATTATGAACCTATTTCCTTAATGTTTGTAAGGACTCAAGAATGGAGGGGTGTGCCGGGAAAACTTAAGAATAAAGATAAGAAGATCGGGTGTAGGGAGCCATTTAAATGAGAAAATAGGGTCGCGGTTAGGCAAAAACGTTCTTACTTAGCTGCCCCAAGGCCCACAACTACGAACCTATAGAGATAGCCCTATGGCATTAGTAAGACGGTTTATAAGCTGAAAACTGGGGGCATGTGAGGGGAGTCTGTAAAAAAATAATATATTAAATGTATTTATATACATTAAAAAAACTGTTAATGGGGCTTGCATATTATTACCACTGAAACTGTGGCAAGTGGTATATGGTCACATATTCACTACTTTCCTTCTCAATGAACGGGACCTTGACATTTGATGCTAGATTTCTAGATGGAAGATCTACAGTGATGCTGGATCAATGAATCTGCATTCGACAGGGATGCCTGCTCATCATTTCTGGACTTGACGTGACATGAACAGGTTAGGGTTAGGCTGCTGTTAGGGGAGGGTTATGGTTAGGCTGCAGTGAGGGGAGGGTTAGGCTGAGGTAATGGGAGGGATAGGTTTAGGCTCCAGTGAGGGGACGGTTATTGTTAGGCTATGGTTCTGGTTAGTGTTAGTGTCAGATTTTTAATTATCATTAAAATTAGAATCGTTGGTACAGTAATAGGCCCAGATTCACACCACCGGTCGTATTGCTCATACGTCCGTATTTTACCGATATTTGCTTCTGCGCATGCGTAGTAACTTTTTTAGTAGACCGCATATACGCAATTTATATAACACCGCATATACGCAATCTGCGTAATGAAAATGATAGGTAGATTATGTAAAAAAGTTACTATGCATGCGCAGAAGCAAATATTGGTAATACACGGACATATGAGCAATACGTCCGGTGGTGTGAATCCGGCACATAATGTCAACCTTAGAAAGTAATTAAAGGAACCTTTTGTTATGGTGCTAAACTTACTGGCTATTTTTTTGTTATAAGCATCGATGAACAAATGACAAAGAATAGAAAAGTCCCCCCTTTAGCTGCAGCAGCAAAAAATGTTGAGGTGTAGTATGCAGGAAGGAGAATCTGTATTAAATTCTCACATGCAAAATTAGGAATTTACTATAACCCATAGGATGTTCTGACTAAATTAATATATGAATGTTAAATATATGAATGTTAAATTTATATCGCATTAAACTTTAAAGGACTTGGACTTCATCATAGCTAAAGATGATTGCTGTGTTTTATGGGGCTTATTTGGGACATAAAAATGGCATTCCGGACCAAAAAGTTATATATTTATGCATTACCATCAGCTTGGAATGTTACATACTTTAAATAGGTTACAAATTCATAATGTTATTCTTTAAAAATAAATATGTAACTATTATTAAAACCACTTTTTTTAAATATAAATGTCTTGTTACAAGAAGAGGGTCCAAACGATGTCTGATGATGAGAAGTGGCATTTTCTAGATGAATTACAGTTTCATATATAAACTATTCAATGTCTGTGTGTTATAAGCAAGTGCTAAGTACTTTAGATTAGTTAGAACCACTCATATTATAATGTGATTTGTTCAAGTACAAAATTGCATCTGCATTTGCTGTTACTTTCAAACACTGTATCAAAAAGATATATATTTATTGCAACTGGAAAAACTATTACCCCATTAACAAATGTCAGGGAATATTTGTTATGGAAATTGTTGGGTATAATTTATCATTTTCTATCAAATGAAAACTGTAAAAATATTAACATGACATTTAAAACTTAACCATTAAAATGTTGTTTTACCTTATAAAAGTAAATATTTATCTGTAGTAACACTTTAAAGCTATACAAACACATACATTTTTAAATGTTAATGTACTGTTATGCAGCAGATTAAATGACTTACTTGAGAGACGGTTCCTCAGCATCCAATACAGAAAATAAATTTGACAGTAAAGATTAGTAAAGACAAAATGATAAAATTAAAATACAAATACAGTTTAATACAAAACAGACATTAATCTTACCTCCCTTGTTTGGAAGTAGAACTCTTATTATAAGCCAACTGTAATTCCTAAGGGAAATAAAATACAGTATGTGGTCTATATTACAGAAAATATCTCACGAGAATGAACAACTGATGCTAAATAGGGAAGTTATTTTTTCTCTTTTTTTTTTCAAACTAACTTTTTTTTGCATCTAACTTTCTGTTGCTGGTATTTTGACTTCCTCTTACAACAAACAAAATATTGCATCACATTACTTAGATATCACAAATACAGTATAGTAATACTTTTTTATGTGTTTAGATTAACAGAAAAGGCAAAGTCTATTATTAAAAGGTTTAAAAGAAATACAATATATACATACATATATTTCTGAAATATGCATATATATAATATAATATAATATAATATAATATAATGCATATATATAATATAATTAGCAGTCTCTATCGTATGCTAATATCATCCAGCAGACTAACATGTATATATTTATTTGTCAAACCTAATATGACTCTTTTTGTGTGTGTGTGTGTGTGTGTGTATACCTGCAGCTTACCTGTTCAGTGTCCCCTGCTTACAAGCACCGAAACGACCGTCGTCGGGATGGACTCGTGACGCTGGCTGTCTGAAGTGCACCTTTCTTCCTATTTTGAAGCTATGGCTCCTGGTTCTGGACTGTCTGCCAGTTTCACTTGAGTATTCATGCTGACCATTGTTGCCCGTCTACTTATATACCGCTGCTGTTAATGGTATTACAGTTTGAAGTGGTTGTTTGGACATGACTCTCTTTGGCTATGGACAGCTTACTAAAGTGGAAGATTAATCTTTATCATTGTGGAACCTCACAGCCATAGCTTTTTTGATTTCACCTTTATTGCACTGTGCACTTTCAACTATTTTTTGATATTGATAAGTTGTGTTACTGGGTATACCGCAATAAACCATGTTCATTTGAAAAATCTTCAGGTAATAATAAGGTATGTCTGTGACCTGAGTTGCTATGGAGGAACAAAAGAAAAAAAAAAAGGATATATATATATATGTGTGTGTGTGTGTGTGCTTATGCACAATTTCTAAAACAGAAAGTCAGTAGCAGGCTTGTATCTAGGGGTCCAGAGACTCTTGTCAAAGTGGCAACCAATGTGGCCGTGTAAGTGACCGAGTCCTGACTACTTTCACGACACATCAGTTGCTAAACGGCATGACCACCTTTTTTGGAATTGCTACTCATTTTGCTGAAACACTTTCTGCAAAGGATGAAGATGAATCACTTAGGTAGCTGTGCAAGATACAGACAGGGTGCAGCCCAATTTGGAGTGGCCTGGATCATCCTGGGGGCAAATGTCCTTGCACCCAGTAAGTCCTTGAATAATACCCTCTCTTGTTTAGGGCAATGACTGGTCTTCTCCTCACGTCTTCTCCTCACATGCAGATCTCACTGTTCTCTGGCCTAACTAGAGTTAATGCCTAGGGCAAAATTAAAAAGGCAACTCCCTCTTCCCCCATTATTATATTAGTTTTCAGATAGATAGATAGATAGATTTCATATTTTTTGTAATAAATAAAGGATTTTTTATTTGATCTAAATTATTAAAGTGTGGGGTTTTTTTTTCGAAGTGGGTGTCAATTTTACCAAAATCGACACTTTACAGAGATTTTACAAATCACTGTGTAGTAAATACAGAGATTTATATGTTCTGCTGTTTCTAAATGGCATTTGGAAAAACTGTGAATTAGAAGGGCCGCATTTTTGGGTGAATATCTGGCGATTTCCGTTTAGTAAATACAGTGATTTTATAATCTCTGGAAAATTGCCAAATAAGCAGCGATTTTTACAAATCGCTGCTTAGTAAATCCGGACCTTTGAGTAGAATGGTAATCAATCACATAATGACAAGAACCATATTTAACATTTAATTTATAGTTTATATTTGTCATTATGTTTATGTAATAATCACTTTGTAAAAATACCGTAATTACTGCTGTTGCAGTCTGATAAAGTGACAGCTATGCCTTGAAATGCTGATGCTGTGGGGTTAAAAGCTTTTTGGACAATAAACTGATTTTTTTGCATTCTTTTATTTAAACTATTACAAAAAAGTATACTGAGTTTCAAAATGAAGTTAGTGTATTCTAACAAGTAAGTTCTAAAGAAGATTGTAAATCAAACCAAACCAAATTAAAAGAAAAATAACAGTGAGAGCTGGAAGTTCATTGGTTGGATTTACTCTCTCATACAGACTTTTTGTGAACATTTTGAAAACAGCTCTTTCAAACAAAAACTAGTTTTATTATTTAATAATTTACCCCAAAAAACTCCTAGGGCCAGATTTACTAAAGTCGAGATTGTCAAAATCGCCAGTGTTTGCTATATTTTACTGGCGATTTCAAATTCTCTGCTTTACTAAAAGTGATTTTCCTAATAAATCACCAGTGATGTTTTGTTTTTTTTTAAATCGCTGTTGTTGAGCTATCTCTAGCGATTTTCCCATTCATGAGATACAAATCTCAGATTTACTAAGGGGCGAGTTGTAAACTCGCTGTAGAATGGGCACAATAAATGTTAGAGATAATAGAGGTGGGTGTGAGTGTCAATTTCATTGAAATCAGCACTCACGCTCAGAAAAAAACCCATCTGTCTTTTAAAAAAAGAAAGAAAGAAATACTGTACATGGCTGTAACAGCTACAAATTAACCCTTAGTGATAATTATGGACATAGGCACAGTGTTTAATATGTAGGAAGGGACAGTGTTTAATATGTAGGGAGAGACAGTGGTTTATATGTAGGGAGGGACAGTGGTTAATATGTACGGAGAGACAGTGTTTATGCATTACTGAGAGGACAGGTCAGTTTGTAGTGATACAAAGGGGCAATGTATGTAGTATAGTGTTTGTGGTGCACACTGTGCCATTAACCCTTTGCATTCTGCCGCTTAGGGTACTAGAAGGCACAGCATACCCTGGAATACAAGGGCATGCTGTGCCTTAAAGTACTAGATGCCACAGCATGCTAAGGGCAATTGGTAGCCACAGCAACCATTTTTTTTTTTTTATTCATCTACAATGATGTCTGGTGATTTTTTAAGGGTTCATTTGCCGCGATTACAAGCTTAATCGTGGTAAGTAAACCATTAAAAAATTGCCAAACATCGCTGTAGTTTCCAAATCGACAGGGGAAACTCCCCCCTTAGTAAATTAGGGATTTAAAAAAAATTGTTGGAAAACTACAGTGTTGTTTGGCAATTTTTAAGGGAGATTTTTTAGAACCTTTAGTAAATCTGGCTCTAGACTTAATACTCCACACCTCTATTATGTTAAATAGTAAAAAGCATTTTGGATAAATGTTATTTCAGTTTTCAGTTTTTCTGGATTCTTGTTGAGGCCATCCAAACAAGTCACCAGATCTTTCTGCTAGAAACATACCAAGAAAGGCTAGAGGAGATAAACATGTATAGCTTGGAGCAGAGAAGGGAGCAGCAGTTATGATAACAAATCAATACTCAAATCGAATATATCAAATGTTGTGACCGGCTAGAGGAGGGTGGCATTACAGGGTGTAATAGAACACGAGGGCATGAATATAAACTGAGGGTTGGTAGATTCAGTGGATATGTGCAGAAAAATGACTTCACTGAAAGGGTGATAGATAAGTGGGATAGCCTCTCATCTGATGTGGTTAAGGTTAATACAGTAGAACAGCTTAAACATGCGTGGGATAAATATAAGGATATTCTAAATCTCAAATTAAATTGAGGGTAAATAGGGTCTAGCGTTAATATAGTTTTAAATAAACAATTGGGCAGACTGGATGGGCTATGTGGCTCTTATCTGCCGTCCCTTTCTATTTTTCTATGTCTATCATGTCATGACTTTGTGCTTCTGATAGAGAGAGCTGTAGTCTACATGACACAGATAGTGGAATATAGTATCAGCGCTCCAGCTTGTTCATAAAAACGCAGCTGTCTGTAATAGGACCCGTCTTATTCAAATCTGTAGAATAAATAATGAAGTAAGACAGCGCTGAATTTAGAACATTAAGGACATTTAAAACCTTGCAATAGGTTAAATTTGTGATGGTTGAAAACACAACACCAGTGTAAAAAAGCAAGCATTTATTAAAACATAGAATTAGTTTAATAGATAAACCATAAAAAGTTTATATAATGTACAGTGTATGTTAAGTGCTTATGGTCATTTGGTATAAGATGGTGAGGCGGATAAATTCCAATGCTGGTAATAGTCAGTGATCGGATAAATACCCAATTTCCGAGACTGGACTGTGGCCAGGAACGCCTATTGAGCAGAGGACATTAACAACGATCCCAAGGGAACTGGGTAAATACCCCTAAGAAAACTTACCGCTGCTGTCCTTATCTCGGAAATTGGGTATTTATCCGATCACTGACTATTACCAGCATCAGTATTTATCCACCTCACCATCTTATTCCAAATGACCATCAGCACTTAACGCACACTGTAAATTATATAAACTTTTTATGCTTTATCTATTCAACTGTTCTATGTTTTAATAAATGCTTGCTATTTTACACCGATGTTGTGTTTTCAACCATCACAAACTTAACCTATTGCAAGGTTTTAAATGTCCTTAACATTCTAAATTCAGCACTGTCTTACTTCATTATTTTTGACACAAATAGTGGGGAGAGCATCCATTCAGTTCATTATAATTTAAAGAATAGTAAATGAACTCCCTTTGCCCCAGTGTACACTAAATTAACTAAATTTAACTGCATTTCTTCAGTTCACGTTAAGTTAACTATCCTTCCTATGGTTCACACTAATTTAACTGCCTCTAAGTCCAGTTGATACCTTAATGCCTAATAAATTAACCAAATTCCAACCTCCAATTTCATACTGAATTGAATTTGGATAGAATTAAGATATAACTTACACAGTTCACAATAACTTAACTCCATACCCACAGTTTACACTAAATTACTTCTCCCCCACCAAGTCACACATAATTCATCATCATCCCCATTTCAAAGTGAAAGAACTACATACACTGTTCACACTGAATGACCCCTCCCCCAATTCATACATTATTAACACACCCTTCTGTTTTCTCATTTCAGACTTATTAAACCCTCCTTCCCTAAAAAACTTTCTTCCTCCTAAGAATACTAACTTTACCCACCCATATGCACAGATCAGTCTAATAACAACCTGCTACCTGTTTTCACTAATTTGACCTCAGTCACTTAAGCCTATGTAAGCCCCTGCACCACATGAGTTCACAGTAAACAAACCCTCTGTAGCTCCGTAAACACTTAGGGACGAATCCTGAGCTCTGGCCGACAAGGGACTTACGCATAAGCAATTGATAGCGAACGGCCCTTTGCAAACAGGGCTGTTCGCTATGGGGACCCACACTTGTTTACAAGAGGAGAGTGAATGGGCCCTGTCTCTCAAGTCGGTTTGTGTACTGACTCTCTATGCTGCTTAGCAAGTGATATAAAAATATATCCAACACCAACAAACAAAAGATAAATAAAAATAGGCACACAAAAATAAAACAAATGAATCACAAAAAATGTATAAATATAAGTAGTCCTTTGTAATAAAAAAAACTCTCCTATAGAAGGAGCTTACTTGCAGAGGTCCCGTTAAGAGTGGTAAAAAGCTGTTAGAAGAAGTGCTACGAAAAAAAGATGTGGATAAGAGCCCGGGCAAGTAGCAGCAACTAAACACAGGTAAGGTCCAATGCAGCAAGAGTTCCTAGGAGAGTATGACTGACCACCAACGCGTTTCCGTTCACAATGAAATTTCCTCAGGGTGTCTCAAGGCAAGGTAAGTGTGTCCCGCCTATTTATGGGAAATTCTAACGGGGAGGGGACTACTAAACCCTCACAAATCTAAAATGTGAAAAACACTGCAAAAACACTGGAACTTAATATAAAAACAGATGATAATACTAATATAGTAGAGACATTCTAATCATGGTATAAAATGTATATAGGAACTAAGTCAATAAACAGACGTTATAAAACTATCTGTAAAAACACAACAAATTGTATCATTCATTTTGTTTTCATTACCTGAAGTCATAGAAAGTGACAGAGGGACACATTTTACAGGACAGGTAATGCAGCACTTATTGGAAGATTTTAATATATCATATCTGCATTACACACACTACACCATTCACAAAGTAGTGGAAGAGTGGAGGCTGAATGGTACTTTAAAATCAAAAAATCAAAAAGCCAAAACTGAGACAGGTAAAACTTGGATAGCGTGTTTACCTTTAGCTCTGTTTGCAGTCAGAACTACCCCAGTTAAGCAGCTAGGCCTGACACCATATGAAATACTTTTTGGTCATATTCCAAAGACAGGGTGTTACTGGCCCCAGGAATTACAACACAAACATGGGGACAGCACAGATTATATGACTTATCTCGTTAAGCAATAATCTAATTTGCATGCCCAAGTGTCTGCTTGTTCCCTAGGTTTGGACACTGATTCCACAGATCCACATCATCTGGTTATTGGAGATTGGGTATATCTAAAAAAAAGTCAAAGAGGAGCTTTGGACCCACGATATACGGGCCCATACCAAGTGTTACTGACTACCCCACGTCGGTTAAGTTGTCAGGAAAGAACTCCTGGGTTCATGCTTCACATTGCAAAAAGACAAAAATTACCATCCAACATGACTCTGGTTAAGATATTGGTGATAAGTATCTCTGTGAATTATTATTTTGGTGAATCTGTTGCTAAACCCTACGAAGTACACAAAGAGGGGTATAATAAGAAAGATACACAGTTTAAAGAATGTTTATGTAATATTTGTGACAACCCTCTGGTTAAAACCATCTGAATAGAGTCAGAAAGTGCCAGGAGAGGGTTAGCCTCGAAGGACAATATTTAAGGTGTACTAACAAGGTCCCACCATGGTGGGAAACAAGTAAAGCTATTGGGATAATACTGCTATGCTACCTGATATTCAAACTCTTTATCTGTTTTCTCATATGAGGAAAATGTGCCACACTGCCAGTCCAGAAGAAAAGATACTTAAGACTCCGACATGAGCGTTTGCTACTCCAGAGCCACAACTATCCCGAGTACCACATTCTTCAGTTCCAGAAGAAATACCTTTGTGTGTCCTGGAAGTTTAGCAGGATCTAAGAGAAAAGAATGGCTTTCGTGATGCAAATTGTGACAGCAACATGGAATTTTATACTCCTTTGGATGCTTACGCTAATGCAACGAGTCTCTATGATTCCATGAAAAAAGGATACAGGGAATGACTATTGTCCTTGAGC
>WWET01003378.1:15960-33642 GCA_011038615.1 Limnodynastes dumerilii
ACACACACACATGGGTAGTGTGGAAGGATTGCCAATAAGGGCCATTGAACATATAAGTATAAGTTTGGATAGAAGATGGGGAACCGCCAGAAAAAAACTCTCCCAAAGGTAGTGCTTTTGGATGACCGTTCTTAACAAACTTAGTCTGTTAGGACCAAATGAGAGTTTCGAACTTACTACGTTCTTGTAAAAAAAAATTTGGAATGGCTTTCCATATTATGTATTTACAAATATGTTGAAGGTGTTGGGTTTAATCTGTTCCTGCTACTTACCTGTATTTTGTCCTCTTTAGATCCAATTGTGATTGATATATGCCACGTCTGTCACGCTTGGCGGAAGACGCCACCGCACTTACCATGTCAGGAGCCGTCTGTCAGCGGCACTCCCGCGTTATGCCCACTTTCCAGCCCTCCAGAGGTGCCACTGCCAATAAGGCAGCCTCCTGTACAGTGTCCTTTGCAGCATAGTGAATTGGGCATCTGCACCACTATCCTCTGGTGCATGGACGTTGCCATCTTGTCTCCTGTCATGTGATTCCCAGCAGCCACTCAGAAACTGCCTCTGCAGCACACATGATCCCTCCAGCTAATCCATGCATTGGGCGGGCTATTTAAACCCTGTGCACTGATCCCTCAGTGCCAGAATATTTTGGTCTTCAAGGTGCCTAGTTCCAGTCTGTCTTGCATCCTACTTCCTGAATTGCTTGCTCGTGAATCCTGCTAGCCCACCTGTTTCTGTAATCAAGACTGCTTCTCTAAGGTTACCAGTAGTACCTGCACTACTGCCTCCAGCATTACCTGCAATCCAGCTCCAGTTCCAGCTTATCTTGCAATCCAGCTCCAGTTCCAGTGTATCTTGCAATCCAGCTCCAGTTCCAGCTTATCTTGCAATCCAGCTCCAGTTCCAGTGTATCTTGCAATCCAGCTCCAGTTCCAGCTTATCTTGCAATCCAGCTCCAGTTCCAGTGTATCTTGCAATCCAGCTCCAGTTCCAGCTTATCTTGCAATCCAGCTCCAGTTCCAGTGTATCTTGCAATCCAGCTCCAGTTCCAGCTTATCTTGCAATCCAGCTCTGGTTCCAGCTTATCTTGCAATCCTGTCTATTGAACTATCTTGTCTACTTGTTCAAGTCCAGCATAGTCCGGTCCTGTCAAGATTATTATTGCATTATCTATGTACTTTCATGAGCAAATCTTACATTAAACCTGCAAGCTTCCACTTCAAATCAGCTCGTCTATTCCTTCCCCTGGTTCCCATGACAGATCCCAAAAACCCTGTAGCCGTGACAACGTTGAGCCATTAATTCAATTTGTTTAGCCTGTTTGTTCCTCTTTATTATTTTTCTAAATGCTTGTTTCTGTTTTTTTTCTTTAAATATTGATCGGTGATCAGCTTTTAAGAAGAGTAGTAAGAAGTATTTGGTAAATTAATTGCATTACCTCTTATTATATAACATTACTGTCTATTTTATATATTAAGAAGCATTTTAAACCAGTGTTTGGTAGCCTATTAGCGCCAGTTAATTATCAGCCTCATACTCCCTGATGAAGTCTATTCAATGAAACACGTAGAGCTGGGGCTAAGATCCTCCAATCAACCTCCGATACTTTCCGTCTCTGTGACCATTTAGCTGTAGATAAGCAAGCCGACTCTCACTCTGGGACACTGGGGAATTGTCTGCTGCCTGACCCGCTGGAGCAGTAATTACTGAAACTTGTTTGAATCAACTTTGTTTTGATTCCACATTCCGTGGTACACCTCTGTATTTATTGTTTTCAAAGTTTTTATTTGTAATAAAACTTGCTGCCCTATGACGCGTCCCCTTTCTTATTTCTCTCTCTCTCGCCTGGTCCACAGCCTCACTCTGGATCCTTTAAATAGGGAAACCAGGGTACTGTGAGCTTTAAAAAGTGCCCTGGTTCCTTGGTGCCCAGCAATATGCAGTATTCCATTAGAAAGGAAGACTTAAAAGAAAGAGCTAATTAAAAGGTAAGCAAGAAAAGACAGCAGTGTGAGTGATAGTATGAACCTGAGAAAGCATGGCCAGAGTGATAGTAGTGTGATTTATAATATATACAATGTAATAATATGGGCAGTGTGATGGCATGGGCAGTGTAATGGCATGGACAGTGTGATGGTATGAACAGTAGCATATGTGTGGTAAACAGGAGTGTTTGGGGAGGTAGAAGGGCTTAAGCTCTGTAGAGAACTGTTGTTTCTACCTTGTAGTTGGGGGGAAGGGCAGTATGGCCTTCCCAAACTTACAATTTTATTGTTATACTACGCAATTGTTTCACCTCAGAGACTAGGTGATTTGCACTGGGCCTTGGTGGTGTGGGCAGGATTTAGTCACATAACCCTTCAAGTTCTCCTGGCAGGCACTTACCCCTACACCATAGCACCTATAAATAATCAGGGGCAGCAGATTTAGCAGTGGGCACTCAAACATTTGACCCATGCAAAGTGACGGCAAATAAGAGCAACATTGCCCATCTAGTCTGCTTGATTGTTTACATAAAGCTATACTGACCCTAGACCCTATTTTACCCTCAATTTAGTTTGAGATTTAGGATATCCTTATATTTATCCCAAGCATGTTTATACTGTTCTAACATGTTAGCCTCAACCACCTCAGATGGGAGGTTATTCCACTTATCAACCACCCTTTGTGAAGTAATTTTTCCACACTTTTTCTTTGAAAAATGCCACCCTCCTCTAACTGGTTACACCCCTTGATATATTTGAATGGTCTCCACAACCGAACACAGTATTCTAGGTGAGACCGTATCAATGATCTATAAAGGGCATTACTATATCTCTCCTTCTGGTACTAATTCCTCTATCTATGCAACCAATCATCTGACATTCCTTTCTCATTGATGTGTTACATTGCTTGACTACCTCTAGGTCACGTGAAGTTGTGATTCCAAATTCCCTTTCTAATGTACTTCCATTTATCCTAGATTGAGCTTTTGGGTTTTTGCACCCCAAGTGCATGATGTTGCATTTTTTGGTATTAAACTGAAGTTTCTGCACCATTTTCTTAGTCTATCTAGCTCATCACTCATTTTTTATACCCTTCCTGGCGTGTCTACCCTGTTACAGCAATGTTATAGCAATGGTTAAATAAAGATCCTGTGAAACATTTGAACACCTCAAAACAGGCTTTTAGTTACCCAATAGGATTCATGGAATTTATTGTCCAGATCTCTCCAATATGGAGCCTCCTGACAACCTTAGGGTCAATTAAATAGATTTTCTGTCTCTATTCCTCTCTCCTTAACGCTTTGATAAGGGATGACCTTTCTGGCTTACGAGCAAGGTGGGAGGGTGAGCTGTGGGTCCAAGATGAGGTGGAGTATGACCATTTGCTGAGTAATTCACTTCCAATATTTGTTTCCAACAAATTCAGTTATTTAATTTACAAAGGACATACCTTACACCCACTAGACTAGTCAGGTTCAGCGCAACTGGCTCTTCACTCTGCCCTAAGTGCAGAAATTCAAAAGGGACATTCTGGCACCTCCTTTTGACCTTGTTCACGAATTGTATTTTTCAAACAGGTGGGAGGTGAGGTTTAATTTCTGGACCCAGGCTTGTGTTTTAGGGACTGGGATTGCAGGAAAAGTTAAGTTGAGACCTTTAAACATATATTAACTGTTTGTACATGTGGACTAAGGTCTTTATTTTCTGCACTTGACTTGCCCTCAGCTGCTCTACTGCTGGACGTCTGCTTGGGTTTGGTGAATGCTTGTTTGGTGCAAGAATGATATGTATACACTAAACGAGGTAACAGGTTGAAATTTTACCATATTTTTGCCCTCTGGGTAGACTCTTTTTATACTGTAGGGCTGATTAGTGGTATAGATGGATCTAATATTTAACTCGCAAGTGTAAGCTGCTGAGATTCATGTACTGTAGTAGTGATCTGAAAATTCTAATTAAAATATCTTTGACTGCTCTTACTAACTCTCTGATACTGTTGGTTTATTTTCTACTTAGTTCCAATTCTTAATTTTATTTTATATTTCATTTAGTCATGCTTTTGGATTATCACTAATGTAGCCTTATATTATAATTAATAAAATTCTGCTGTTAATGCATTTGTATACACTATTATTTAGTTATCGTTAATATTGGTCTTAGCAAAGAAACTTATTAAAACTTTTATGAAGTGAAAAAAAGTTAAATATCACATTTTCCAATAATGCAAAATGTTCTTAAATATAGACTTCACTCAAAACGCACTTGTTCAGGGTAGCCCACCCCTCCTTCACTTTACATCCACACTGCATCCTTCATCTATCCCTTCTCCTCCTTCCCACTCTCCTCCGCTTACACCAGCAGTCCACTTCCTTCCCTCTCCTTATGTCTTCTGTAAGTTCTTCCCTCCCACATAGTGTGTTAGCTCTCACGAGCAGGGCCCTCCATCCTAGTGTTGTTCCTTCCTCCACCACTTCCTCCTCACCATATACCCTCTTGTCCCACTCTGCTACCCTTTTACCCAATCCCCACCTGGTGGCTCCCTCTCAACCTCCAAGCTTGACACCTCGCATTTTTCCTTGTGTTCTGTGCTTGCTCCACTTTATTGTTTTTCTGTGATATCTTTATAGTCATATTGTATTTAATATATACTATGCTGTCCATCCCTACCCTGTATGCCTGTACTGTATTTTGTTTATTTTGTTGTATTTTGTACGGCGCTGCAGACACTTTGTGGCGCCTTATAAATAAACAATAATAATAATAATAATAATAATAATAATAATAAATATCTGCCCATGATATTGTATAATCCACAAATTCTTTATTAGTCTAGATAAAAAAAAAATTGTAAAGAAAAAAACCCTAGAAAATAAATCTACAAATGATGCCGTGTCCTGTTGCCCCTTACTGTACAATCTGCATTTGTACCACCCCCCCACCATGCGTATCTCGTAGGTGTTACATGCCACCACTCTAATCATGGTGACATGTAAGCTACCTTTTCTAAAACTGGAACTTGCTGCTTTGTTCCATTTCCAATGTGTGAATCATTCCCTGCAGCACCTTGCATGGCTTGCACATGTCTGATTGCTAGCAGCTACTGCTAATAATGGGCATGCTCCCTTCCTCCCTCAGCCTTTTATGACTTTCTGGCTGCTGTGTTACAGACAGGTCACTCAGCCAATTAGAGTCATAGGTGGGGATCTCCCAGTCTATCTCTGACCAGCAGCCCCTTTATAGTCCTCTCAGTGGCATTCATCCACTGCCGGTTATAGAGTAAGGTCAGTCCTACATGTGATTTGCTCTACCTGGTGCTTTTGCCTTATGCTCATTATTTTTGGATTTCTGAGTGCCCTGTTGTCCTGCCTTGTTCCCAGCCTCTCTCTTTCCCAGTGATCTCTGGCTTTTCATCCTTGTGTTCCCTCCTGCTGTGCCTTGCCTTTTCCCATCCAGTAAGCATGCGCAAACATCCCTGGGGTCCGCCTTCTCCATGAGTGTGTGAGAGAGTGCCCTTTTATGTCCCGTCAGTCTTCAGTCCTTGGCTGTGTTTATTATTGTTTGTTAGAGGTAGTCTATTCTAGCTCTTCTTGCCCCACTGTCGCTCTCTCCTGATTATCTATTCTCCTTTACTAGTTCCTGCTTTGTTTCATCTTTCTTCTCCCGGTTCCGACTCTTGGGGCTCCGACCTGCTAGGGTTACCTGCAGCTCACCCTATCCCCACCTTCAAGGGCTCTAGTGAAGACCAGGCCCTAGTTAGACTTCGTGCCCTGGCTGCGTCAACTGTAACAGTAGGCATGTTTAGTGGACCCATCTCACAGTCTGAAACATACTTATGCATCAGAATGCAGCATCGGTCAACTGCATTCTAAAGCGTAACTCCCTATACTAGCATGCAATTTACAGAACTAATGCACAACCAACTTAGGTACGGCACATGCGTATATTTACTGGCGTTATTAATTATGGATCCGGTCCAATGAGTATGTCTTTGCATCACTCCACAGATTTTATTTTTAACATTTAAAAAATCAATATGTCACTTTATTAATGGGAAGATTATTACAGCGCCAATGAAAAAATATCCTACTTTGATACTTTATTTAAGGTGTGTTGATGCACTTTCTGTATAGTATGTGCAAATGTTAGATCTCTGTTTGCAAGAAAACAAATGTGCTTTGCAACAGTTCTCTATGGACATTCACACCAGGGAATTTAAAACTGATCCCACCATCTTTACACTTTAACAAAACATGGTATGCAGTTGCCTTTAAGTCTTGTGAACTGTACTCTGCAGGCAGGAATTGATCCAACTAAACAGATAGTAAAGCGAGAGTTGCATTCCTCATTGGAACTTCACAGGGACATCTTCATTACAAGGAATCAATCAACCCTTATCTCACCTGTAAAGAATCCTTGAGCTCTAATGAACTGTTTTTCAATGTTTATCTGCATCAAGACAACAGCAATTCTCTTACAGCAACTGCAAATTTACTGAAAGCAAATGCTGCCCCTATTCATTATGTAGTCTTTTTTTCACTTGTAGGAGTAGTGGTTTGTAGTTGCAAATTAAATAGCAATTTCATAATAAGAAAAAACAAGGAGTCACATAAAAGCTAATTTAAGTTAGCAAATATTCGAAAGCAAAAATGCATTATTGAAAAACACAAAACCTACAGGGAGAAAAAATTGCTCAGTTAAACGTTAGGTTACATTGTAGGTTTTATGTTTTTAAAGTCTCTTGGGCCCTAAAAACAAAAGGAAATGAATTTTAAAACACATAAGTAGATGTGAGTTCCATGAATGAAAGTAAAAATAATTTAAATGTAAAATATTACTGCTGCATGAACTGGTTCTTGCTTCTGTAGGGATTGATCCAGAGTCCAGAAGTGCACCTGCTTTGGGTTTAAACATAATAATTTCCTGTGCTGCACATGCACAATCTGAAATATGCTTCTGTCCAAATGTAGTTCATTATATTAGGTTTCATTGTGATATTGGGCTTCATGCAGAGCTACGCTGGCCCGCTGGCCTTAAGTACGGCCAGCATAGCTCTGGTGCACTCCCCCTGTGTGAGCGTAGTTACACACAGTTACGCCGGCTGAAGGCTACCCCAACCGTAACTGTGTGTAACTACGCTCACACAGGAGCATAACCTCCTAAACCCAGCCCTCCCGTCCTAATTACCCTCCCTTCCCCCGCCTAACTTCCGTAACTACGCTGTAGTTATGGACGCCAGATCCATGGCTAGAAATGCCGTTCTTAAGCCGTAGTTCAGGATCAGCCCCATTGTGCATTCTGTCAGTTACTGTACAGTAACAATGACCTGTATTCAGAGTACCGGACATATAACATATACGTCCGGTGTTTAGCGATTTTTACTATTGCGCATGCGTAGTCATTTTTTAACGTAATCTACGTATCTTTTTCTTACGTAGATTGTGTAAATGCGGTCTTTCAAACTTAGATTACGTTTAAAATGACTACGCATGCGCAATAGTAAAAATCGCTAAACACCGGACGTACCCTGAATACGGGCCAATGTTCCTATAAATGGCTCCACACTTATGTTTGTGATGGTTTTGAATTGGACGAAAAACTATTGTAACACAAGGACTATTCTGAGACATTCTGTTAATTTAGCTTAGAACTGTGTCCAAGTGTTTATAATTTGGGAGAAATTATTTGTTGTTTTGCTTATGTCAAAGGAGGTAACTGTGTTATGAAATATTCAGAGGTATAGGCAAGAGGTATAGGCAAGGACCAGCAAATTCTGCTTGGCAGTCGATTATGTTTACAATGCAGCTGGTCTTCTGATCCAATGCAATGTAGCCCGATATGGAATCAACATAAGGCTTGAGGCCACTGGTCCAACAACCCAATTATTGCTTGAGTATATAACACATCAGTAATAAGGTATGCTCAGTCAAGTGGAAGGACTATAATTTCAAGTGTCTTTATTTCATTGGTGTAATTAATTACAGGAGAATGTGTTCTAGCTAAGAAACTCACATTGGACCCAATTCAGACCTCTGCTGCCACTGCACTCATTTCCTCACTCCCATGCAGACAAAGTAAGGATGCTCTGCTCACTCGTACAGTGTACAAGCACAGGACCCTGCCTTGATATTTCTGCACCATTCACATAAAATGTCAAATTTAGAGTCCTTACTGTGCAATTAGTATACCCCCCACCCACATCGTGTACACATAGTATGCATCCCGCACATCTTTCCCTTCCCTCAGAAACAGGTCCATCATGAAAACATGAAGGCAGGAATTCAAGGAACTGAAAATGGCCGTTTCACCTAAGTCTTGACCCTGTCCATTGTTACTTATTGTACAAGAGGACATAATACTGTCCCTGGGAAGTCTGGTGAAGATAAAATGTGATTATAAGCAGATAACTCTTGCAATCTGAATAGCATTGCAGTGAGGTAGCATTAATTGTGCACATTTAGGGTGGGAGTCAGAGTAGGGGGTGCACGGCTTAATTTAAACACATAAACATGAGGGAGGTTAAAACACCCATGTTAAGCCCTCCCTTGGTTGCCAGTATTTTGGCCATTTTTCTCGATGTTGTTGCTGGTGGTACTGGTTGGAAGTTGGTTGTCACCTTCTTCGTGTCCATAGTAAAAATGCAGTTTTTAGAAATATGGCACAGGTAAACAGGTAAACATCAAGCTGTGGTGGCACTTATAGGTTCCAATTATCCTGATTTGTCGAAGGTCAGTTACAGTTTTTAGTGATTTTCTTTCATTTCTGAGGCAGATAGAGAGCATTGTTTTTGTTTTGGTTGAGTCAATAAGGGCCATACGTTAATATAAATAACATCATACTTTACTGCTTGCCTTGTTTTCTTTTGTCCTAATTAGTCATAATTAACACTCCAAATTCAGCACAAATATTGTATCAGTTACTTTATATGGTAATAGAAAAGGTTACATCACATGTCACAAGGACACATGTCAATCATAAGAATATTACGTCACATTTTGTGGTTAAAAGCAGACACTCGCAAACATTTTGAGGTTATATTCAATTATTAGCATCTTTTTAGAAATTTTGCACCACCTCCATTATTTTTGCAGACATATAGTAATAATTATTATAGCCATTGGGGTAGATCCAGAACTACGTTTGCCGTACGTTTACTCGCGTAGCGTATTTACGCGTGCGTACCTTCTATACACTCCCCTTGGCACACCCCTTGAATGTACGTATTTTGACCAAGATACGCTTTTCAAACCCTACCTTAACTTTTGGCAACGTAACCGCAGTGATCCGCACACGTACGTATGGGCAACACGTATTTACGCAGCTAAGCACGCCCATACTGTACACTTTAAATAAAAACCCCCCACCTACTTAACGTATTTCAGACGTACTTTGGACTCACGTAAAATTGGCGCACCCACACGTAATTATTTACGTGACACATAATGGCCCATACGTTCACAATTACTCTACGTTACTGAGCGTATTTTCTATGGTGCGCATGCGCAGTACTTACCAAAAGACGATTTTAAGTCTCTGCCACGCGTAAATTCGCTCACAAGCGTTGTTCTGGATCTGGCCCATTGTTGGTAGTGACAGCAGGCACATACAAACTGTAATGCTTTATGCTGTCAAATGTTTGATTATAGAACATATATAACTTGAATACACATAATTATACTGTACACTGTTTAACATCAAATAATTAGCTCTTTTTAGATCACAAAGGCACCAGTGGTCAGTTCCTGAAGTAGGAGCGTAGTGCAGATGTACATAGGGGTTCCGTATGTCCGCCCGCTCATAAGTTCTGAGCATGAGTAGAAAGGGCACCTTCCCACTCACTTATGGCATTCTGGCCACTTACAAGTCTAGAACCTTACCTTAACTTGCGCATTTAATTGGACAAGATAATCTTACATATTTAACAGGTGTTATCCTGGCGGCCCAAACAGATCCAGTTCACCCCAAAAGTTCCTACTGAATCCTGACCAATGCCAGATATACTGCTTGTTGCCTAGGTAACTGAACTGCTCCAATGTTGGCCATCAAAGGTGTGCACACTCCAGGACCTTTTTTTTCCAAAGTCCAACAGAGGACCCGGATCCAAGAAAGACCGCACCATGCGGTGAGGAATTACTTACTTTGTCCCCCGCTGTGTCCTCCTCCCGCAATGCATTCTATTTAGCATCACACACTTCCCGCACTGGTTCTTCCATTGTCATACGGAAGACGACTAAAACCAGCCCTTACTGTACGATTGAAATAGGAAGTCCAGTCCACAGTGCATATAAACTAAGCACAGAGGTCTGGCATACTTTGCAGTATGAATGGACCAGACGACTTACGCATCTGGCGTGCATACATTGCCTGTCCTTCTTCGTTGAGGATCCGGTCCAGGATGTGCACTTTGTACTTTTTTCTGGCAAAACACCTTGCTAAAATCACTTAATAAAAGTCAACTGTGAAATTAGTTTTCAGGCAAGAAGTTTACAAATCTCAAAGAACCCAGTTCATCCCTGGCAGCAGCATAAACAGAAGGCGATGCTAAATCTATAAGTATACATTACAAAGATAAACTTCCCAGCTACTGACATTGCTGTTTGTGTAGAAAAAGATGAAATGATTACAAGGTGAAAGTAAGTTATAAGACCAATTTTTATCATGTGCTAGGTTTGTAAGAGCAAATGTTCCTATACGTATATCAATAAAAACTCAATCAAGGTGAGAGCGGCTGTATATCTACCATAAAGTCCTTTCAGTCAGAATGAGCGATAACTTGTTTTTCTGCTGCTAAACAAAAGCAGAAATGAATAAGCCCGGGGAAAGAGAAGAATCGCTGTTCTGTGTGCTACATATGTACCTAAGTGCAGGAACAAATCAGAAACGAGAGGAATCATACTTAATTCCTCCTATCATGATCTGGGGATCTATCATTCTGTACATCACCCTTGTCCTGAGGAGGTGCTAGAAGGATGCAGTGTTGAGAAATGCAATAAATTGTCAGGCTGGCTATACCACATCACTCGGTTTAATGCTGCTGGCAGGAAATGGATGCTTTTGATTCATTTTGGGATATACAGCCACCAAAGGCAGCTAAAGAGAATATTATAGAGGCTTTACTTGCCTGTTTTCTAATCATTTTTCTGAAGCACGGCATCACCACGGACCATGTTGCAAACTGTTTTGTTTGAATTATTTGTAGCTTTTTGCAGTGGAGGGCGGTAGACTATCACTCTAGTAAAAAAAAATGCTTGACATTGTACACATAGAAGCTGAGTTGTGACTGCATTTAAAATAAAGAAATATAAAAAAACATGCAATTGTGACCCTAATCATAACAATGGGCTGGATCCAGAATTAAGGAAAAGAGCTGACTTACGTGCACTTTATAAGTAAGTCAGCTCTGAATAGGTACTGCACATGTGCCTATTGTTCCACGATGAAATGCAGTGGCCCGATGCTGCGTTCCATGAGGAAGTTAGCTTCTGCAATGGGGAATGGCTACCCACCTTGCGTATGACATATGTATGGGGGGTGGCCTTAGACTTTTAAGTCATACAGTAAGGGCTGGATTTACTCCTTACGCACAATCCACTAATTCGTGTGCATGGAGATGTGTGCGGAATAGTTAAGGTTTCCCCCAGGTCACAAATTTACTCTCCACAAGTAGGAGAGAAGGGTGAGTGTCCTGCTCTTCTATATGCAATATTGTGAATCAGAAATTCCGTACATTAGCCTCCATTGCAGAGACAATGGGCCTTATCCAGACCTACGCATGAGAGCAGACCGTATTACCGCTGCAGCGTAAAAACTTTCACTCCCACGACACTCCCCTTACCTTCCTTTCATTACGCCTGCCGTACCCTACCCTAACTTTTCCCTGTGTTCGTACATATTTTCGAAGCGACGCGCTGTTCGTAGCGGCCTAAGCACGCCCATACTGTACAATTTAAATGGCTCCCCCCCGCCTACATTCCTTAACTCCAGCGTCCGTACTAACTTCACACTATAAACATGTCCTGTTGTGGGAAAATACGCAACCAATACGTACGCCAGAATCGCCGCTCCGAAAAGGTCTTTGGGCAACTGGAAGTTGTCACTATGCACATGCGCAGTGCGTTTTTTTTCTGCCGTTTTTATGCTTACGATCAGCGTTAGCTCGCATGCGAGCGTAGGCCTGGATCAGGCCCAATGAGCCAGGTCCAGACTTAATAATGACAGCAGACTGGATCCAGACTCAAGTAAGTGCTTGAACTTAGTTACTCCTGGGCTTAACCATGTTGATTGCAGGGGAGTCATATTTTATCTGTTGCAAAAAGTATTAGAGTTGAGAGGTGATGTTTCCTATCCCAAGTCTAAATAACAGTGTGATAGTAAAGCTGATCAGTATCTGTGTGCAGTAAACAATTTAAAGATATATCCCCCGAATGCAAAGAATACAATTACCTTGACTACCCCTGCAATCAACATGGTTTAGACCAGGAGTAACTAATTTCAAGCACTTACTTGAGTCTGGATCCAGCCCAGCATGTGTAAAGTTGGCTGTGGGAACGCAATGTGCATGCACGTGGCAGATGTTACTTATGGTAACTCTGATGTTTTGTAACTTGTACATAACTCCATATGTTAGGGAGTGACATCCCTATACAAGCCAAATATACACATCGTGGGCGGATTGAGGCATTTAAATTGCATTGTGAGTCATTTAGAAATACTGATTTTTGTCTGCCTCTATTTCAAAAATACTACTATAGCAAAATTTTTATACAGTATATGAATGGGTAAGCAAGCCGTTCAGAATCAGGCTGCGGGTAGGGGAGTCTTAGGGTCCGGCTTTGGGGAAAGGGAAGGTTAGGGTCAGGCTGTGAGGAGGGAAACTCAAGCTTAGGCTGTGGGGAAGGGATGGTTAGGGTTAGGGTAATGTAAGGAGACTGTTAGGGTAAGAATTAGGAAAAGGTTTTGGGTTAGATCCATACTTACCAATCGCCACTGCCCGTTCATCCCGGAGAACATTGATTGAGGCAGAAGCAGTCGATTTCCCAGGCACTTCGGCAATATCTGGGAGAGAACGGCCCTTTCAAACTGGAGACCCACACCTTTTAAATTGCACAGTATGGGATGGGTTAGGCAGTTACGTATGACAAGGCAATACGTACGACCAGAGATATGCAAGGAAAATTTAAGGCAGGGTTCTGCCATGTAAATCAGATAAGTTACATATGTGAGAGGGGTGTGCCAGGGGGAGTGCATTATCCTTAGTAGTGCATAAGTTAGGTACGCTTGCGTGCGTAAAACAATCTTAAGTCTGGATGTATGGAATGTTAATCTAGATCTGGCCCAATGTACATACTTTTACAAAAAAAAGCTTCCATTTTTGTATTTTTTTTTCTTTTTAAATATGTATTGGGTGTAATTTAGGTAAATATGCCTATTCTATACTTAATACAACATTGAAGCACCCTGTACAACCTTTATTGCCCCTTTGTCACAGGGCAGTATATGACTGACTCTGTGTGTGCCTTGCTTTGGCCCAAATTTCCAAATATTCCCCTTCATTTCAATCAGTTCCATAGATTTTAAGGTCCTTTCCAGAGAGAAAAGTATTGTTGCAGCAAATTACATGGTTAAATCTTTGCTATGACTAGAATCTGCAACCAGTTTTATTTTTATTGGTAAACATATATTTGAAAAAGTAATTCTCTGCATTACATAATGAAAATGAAAATAATTTGCTAACACTTAGAGGGATTTTAAAGTATCGGATCCTGGCTGGGTCTAGCCAGTTCTGTCACGTGTATATGTGTATGTGTGTTAGTGAGTGTGTTTGTGTGTATGTGTGTGTGTGAGTGTGTGTGTGTTTGTTTGTTAGGGAATTAGACTGTAATGCGGCAGAGGTTGACGTGTGTAAAATTGTGAAGAGCTACTTAATATGATGAACTGTTAAAATATAAAACATATGTTAAACTGCCCATGTGTGATGTGTGCTGCCGTGTTACCTCTAACCCCAAGCATTCTTATTTAATACCATGAGTAAATACACAGACACCGTATTTGGGAATTTTTAATTTTATTGTTTAATTAATTTAAATTGGGGATTAATCACTACTAATGTTCCTAAGCGGAACTTAACCGTAACTTTGAAATTTTGATGGGGCCAAGAAAGCAAGTATCCTTGATCAACACATTACCTAACAACATAGTAATAAACCGTCAGGTAGAACTTATAACTTTAACAAATAAATTGAAGTCCAGTATAAGCGCACTCCTCCTGCCTTTGGTTAAACACTATTTAAGTGTTACGCGTGACCGCCCTCCCAGACGGGTCAACGACCTCGGGCACCTCCACCTCTAGCAGTCAAGTCACAGGTAGTCACCCCCCCCCCCCAGTCCCGTTACACCGCTAGATGCGCTAAACCACTTCAAGTACCTATCTACCCCAACAACTTGCTTTCCGCCACTGCTGGTCCCTCCAACCAGCACCGCCACATCAAAAACACCTCAAACTAAACTTAAACCTGAAACGATGTTACTCAGGAACAGGGCCATACCCTCGTCCGATATTTTTTTTTTCATTTTTCAATTTGGGGGGTTTCTGGGCAACCAGAAACCCGCCCTGGGTGCGCCACTGGGTATGGGTTTGGCTAAGCCCTTATTCTCAATTCTCATTTACGCACCAGCCCTATTATACGTGAGGTCAGTGATTAAATGCTAAGGTAAGGTCCTGCTGGCGGAAAGCCTTTAGTATGAGGGGAGTGGCCTGCCCTTGCACTTATGGTAATTAGGTTCCTGGGAATTAGGACTTGTGCAGCCGCATCATATCTGAGGTTGGCTTGCTTTGTACCATTAAATAAGGATCTGTTCCATTCACATAAAAAGTGTTCAGCATACATAGAGCCAGTAGCGTTGAAGAAATTTGTGTAAACATAAAATATTTAGAATGTTTATTTTGAACAAAATGGCAAAGTTGTAATTCATTATACTGGTTTAAGTTACTTGACATCTTTGTTTGTAAGTTTTTGGGCCAGATTTACTGGGGATAAAAAGTGGAGATGTTGCCCATAGCAGCCAGTAAGATTCTAGCTGACATTCTCTAGTATGTAATAGGAATGTGAGAGCTAGAATCTCCACTTTTCCAAACCGACAGCTAAGCAAATCTGGCCCTCTGTGAGGATTCCCTTATTGCTCTGGTTACTGAGTATCTAGGAAACTCAACGCAGTATCAGATAAATCTTAGTACATGATTAATGCTAGCGACTCACCTTCAGTGATTCTCTATATTGGTGGGTAAGCTCAGGGGCGTAGGAACAAAAATTTAATGGGGGGGCAAAGGCCCAGGACTGCTGAAGCCCCTTTTTCATGAGGTGCTCCAGGCACCATGAGCCAGATCTTGACCCCTGCACTCTTTACGTGCGCGCATGGGTTCATAGTTACACAGCCATAGCGGGAAGTGCACGCCTCCTGCCCTCCCCGATGTCGGTAGAAAATCTGGACAATTACGTGTCCAGATAGCTACCTTAACTTTTACGACTAGGTCTGTGACCATACGGCCTATTCATAAAGGTGCTTCCCCCACCCCCTCATTTAAATGGCCATCGTAAATGAATGGTCAGCCCCTTTTGCATACTTACTGACATACGTAACTTGTGTGCGCAACCATTATCTACCCAACAATCTGGCAACAATGAGACTGCTGCTAATGTTTTAAACCGTCCACAAGCCACAATTATTCACAATGGGAAGTACCGCTTCCCAGTCTCCTGTGTCTGCTTGTTCTTACTGCAAATTGTGATAGCAAAATGAGTGGGGATCTAAGAAAGAAAGAAAAAGTTTTAAATGTACAAAGAACAAACATGAAGACAACTTTATTTTTGGTAAACAGAAGTGACAACAATTGAGGAGTTCAAATAAAGCTATTATTGCTTCATCCCCATTTTCACTTCATTCATCCTCATTCACCTATGTGCAGAAGTTCATGGGGGGGGGGCAAAACACAGTCTTTGCCACGCCAACAAAAATCATGGGGGTTCCTACACCCCTGGCTAAGCCTATTAATTAGGATTTCTTCTGCCCTTGCAGGTAATATCATTTTCGCACAAATACTTGAAGACTTTTTTTTTTTTTTGCATCTAATAACGGGATTGCATCCAGATTTACTACAAGGAAACATTTGCTAGAACATTGCTAAGATTGGAAATGCACCTTAAAGTAAGAGGCGCATACACAATTTCTGATTGGTAAAATTCAGAGGGCGAGACGTGACATTCAGGAACTTGAAGGGTTTCTTCTCAGTGGGAGAGGGGTAGTATGTAAATAGCACATTAAAGGCCTGCTATATATTCTATGTGGGGATAATGCAGAAATATTAAGGTAGAGTGCTGAGATTCTAACTCTGTATGATCAAGGGGATCATACAGATCCTAACTACAGTACAGTTGAGAATCTGTACTGTAGTTAGGATGCAGCAGTAGTAGGATACTATTGGGAAGACCAGTAAAAGGATAATTGAATGGCTGTAATTGCAATATGTTGCGAGTTTATCAGCATATCTGAACTTAGACAGGCAATAAGCCTATAGATTTTTTTTGTCTTCTGGGATTTGCGGAATGTTTTGACTTCATATAGCAGGCTGTATTTGAAGGGCATTTTTCCATCAATTTGGAGAGATTTAGGAGATAAAGGAATGACGAGACACATTCCCAAAAAAGAGTAAATTTGCAAACAGCACAGATTGAGAGGTGGGTTTCTTGTAAAGCTTCCATATAGGCACCTAGTTTCTGAAACTGTACATTGATAGCTTATCCTGTAAATTCAGCTGTGAAAATACACTTACCTGTTTCTCAGAACCAATGAAGGCGATGGCCAGGATATAGGAAAACAATCGGTTTAAGCAAGATAATGGTAATTCATTGGGCTCTTCACTGCTGGAGTGTGTAATGTAAGGAGGTGTATGTGGGGGGGTGTAATGTAAAGGGGTGTATGTGGGAGTTGTAGTGTAAGGACGTGTATGTGGGAGGTGTAGTGTAAGGGGATGTATATGGGGGGTGTAGTGTAAGGGGATGTGGTGTATGCAAATTATTAAAAAATTTAAATAGTAAAAATAAATAAATAAATCAAACCAGACTATTCTGTGTCAGTGTCATGTCCAGTCCGCTCCATGCTGTGTGCACCCTAAGTCACACTGTAAGACAGACAGCAGTGTCTGTAAAGGCTGTATTACCAATACCCATGTGGTGTAGTGTATGAAGGTGTATATGTAGGGTGTGGGGTGTAATGTAAAAGGGTGTATGTGTGAGGTATAGTGTAAGGGGATGTATGTGTGTTATGATGTGTATTGTAAGGGGGTGTATGTGTATGGGGGGGTGTATGTGTAAGGAGCATGTAGTGTAAGGGACGTGTGTGTGTGTAAGGAGCGTATTTGTAAAGGGCGTGTTGTGTAAGAGGTGTGTTGCATAAGGGGCGAGTTGTGCAAGGGGGGGTGCATGTGTAAAGGGGGTGTGGTGTAAGGGGGTGAAGGTGTAAAGTGGGTATAGTGTAATAGGGGGGTAGTGTAAGGGGGGCATATAGTAAGGGGCGTGTATGTGTAAGGGGGGTGTATGTGTAAGGGGGAGTGTATGTGTAAGGGGGAGTGTATGTGGAAGGGGGGGTATGTGGAAGGGGGGTATATGTGGAAGGGGAGGGTATGTTGAAGGAGGGGGTATGTGTA
>WWET01003378.1:36140-53425 GCA_011038615.1 Limnodynastes dumerilii
ATATATACACAAAATGGAGGTTGCGTAAATCAATTTATATGTTAATATAGAGCAGGTGCTAGCAACCTATGGGGAGTTTACACTAATACAAAAAAGACACCCCATTAACCAGTAATGAATCATAACTTACTATCTTTAAAATAAAAGTTAGAGAATTCGTTACATACTGTACATTTGCAAATATATGATAAGCCAGCAGCCACAAGGCTTCTCTGTTATGGTGGTCCTAACTCAAAAATTGTCAGAGTCCCAACTTTGGGTCATATATCTTATATTTGTAAACTGAGATCTCATCCCCGACAGAGGTCCCCGGATCTCCATAACAACTACTGTGAAACAGCTCCCCCTGTCAGTTGCTATCCCAGACACGCTTTAAAACAAACACACAAAATGGAGGTTGCTCAACACAATTTATAAGTTAATATAGAGCAGGTGCTAGCAAGGTATGGGGAGTTAACATACAAATTTGTTACATACATTTGCAAATTTATGATAAGCTACCAGCAACCTCCATTTTGTTTGCCCCTCTGCATACCACTAATTAAGCTCCAATTTTGTATATGAGGATATAGACAACAGAGAGTAGTACAGTTTCGGATTTTAAACACAGTCGTGCATAGTTGGGGAGGCATAAGTTTAGATGGGTGTGGATAACAGTGACAGTAAGGACTGAGCTGACAGTGACATTAAGGACTGGGAGACAAAGAGCGGGTACAGTGAAGGGAGGGAGGGAGTGGGGCACAAAGACAGCAACTATTCTGCTCCCAGCCCATGTGTATGTGCAGTAGCGTTTCAATGATGGTGCAATGGGTCTGCGGCGGCGGCTTTCGAATGAATGTATGGGTAAGTATGCCAAATTTTCCCATTAGTGCTATTTTTGAAATAAAGAATGCATTTCAAGGTGGCGACTGCATCCCCTTTTATAATAAAATTCATAAATAAATTTAATGGTATTGTATTATTAGCATTTTAAATTACCTGTAGCACACATTATGTTTTATACTTTTTCTAGTACTCTTTTTTAATATACTTTTATTTTAACCTTTACTCGTGGATATAAGTAAAAGTCATTTAAACTAAAGCCAAACCTGGGTTTTTCTTGCAGTGTATCATTGTTTGAATGCCTACAATGTAATGGAAACAAATGTGTTAGAATGCAGCACAGGTCACATTGTATTATTTTTTTTTATCCAAGTGTAACTTTTACATTAAATAAGAGATGGCTGAACTCACCATACAGTATCTGAATGGGAACCTAGCTTCACCTGTGACTGCATTGTCACCCATACTAGCATATAATTGAAGCAGTATTCCCAAAATGATGTGTTGCTTCACAAAACGTGTCATACACTAGAAATTTTTTCCCATTCGCCCAAAAATCAGTTTTAAATATGTGTAATTCTTCTGGCAAAGGAAATACAAAAAACAATAAATGTCTAAGTTAAATTTTCTTTTTCAGAAATGCTTTTTTCTTAATTGTATTGTGATCACACATTCCTGTAAAGTTCAAAGCCATTGAAATGCGTTTGAGGTGGTTCTCAGTGTTAATCAGGTTATAATACAATATGATTCTAAAGACTCTCCTGGGACAAGACTTACACTTCAAAGAAGCTGTGAAGGTTACCTTTGACCCAAGCGCCTGCTCCATATCATCACTCTTTTGGTGTTTAGTGATGTTTCATGCTAGGCTTTTTTCCCCTTCATTCAATATGATACAAAGTTCAGTACAATTATTCTTTTATTACAATTGCTGTTATCAATTCATATCGTAACTGTCATCTGACCCCGTTACTGCCAGAAGGATTGTGGAGTGGATTACAAAACAGCATGAAACATACGCTGTTCTCTTTTTAAATGCTTATCACTTTTCTCTTCTATTAACCCTTTAGGTGGAAAGTATCTATTAAACTAGACGGGCAATACAGTTATAAAGACAACAAATGATCATGTTACACAGGCACAATAAATAGCGTAAAACAGTTATATTTATTAGAATGGAGCTTAATAGTGTATTTAATCTTATTTGTAAATTATTTTTGTGAGTTATCTACCTCAACATACATTTTATAATATTTTGTTATGGGTGATTGTCTAAGAATTTGATGGCACATAAGAACCACTTGGCCCATCTAGTCTGCCATTTCCACCCATCATTCCTGTGGAACAACCCTTCCTCAAAATCCATCACCCTCCAGTTATTATACAATGAACACTTATCACTTACTCACCCCCCTGGAGCCACACTACCTACCATGCACATACACTGTTGTTTGTTTTAGCAACTAGCATGTACTAGCATGTTTTTTGGCTTGTCCAGGAATTGAACTCATGACCTCAGTGAGGAGCAAGTGTTACTCACTGAGCCACCGTGCTTGTAGAGTTTCTGTAAAAACACAAAGACTAGAATAATCTTGACACACACACACATACACTTATAACTCAGGGTTGTCAACTCCCCTGGAATATCTGGTAGACTCCCAAAATTCAAGCATTTCTCCCTGTATCCCCGGGGGGGCAGGCAAATTTCCCTCTGTCTGTCATTACAGAAATTCCTAGCGCTATTAGGGATGTCAGTGGGGCAGTTCATATGTCTATAGCACACAGCATGCTCAAAGATCAGTTAGGTGTAGCAAGTAAAATCGGACAATTTGTTTGCTGTTGGTAATATTCGTTGAGATGAGGACTTCTTAGAACAGGCTACATCTATCTCAAAGAGTTTTGCAGAGAGGGAATATCCTAAGGAAACGCTTCATAAAGTTCTAAATGATATAATTTCTATAGAAAGAACTTCCTTTTTAAACGGAAATAAGTTAGATAGAAATATGAATACAAATAAAATGGTAAATAAAAACTAAAACTAAATCAGTTTATTGGTACCGTTTATTCGATATTTAATAAAAATCACTGCAAACAAGAAAAAATATCACATCACCCACAGTTATATAATGTTTCATTTGACCACATGTGTGTAGTCACATGGATATTCAGTACAATGACATTTTGCAGAAAACCAATTACTTTCAATCTAGGGTCATAGTACACTTGAGGAAATGCTGTTCTTGAAAACAGAATCGCAATGGAATTTGGAAGCATGGACACATGACCTCAACTAGTCTTCTTAAACTGGCAGAATTAATGGCGGATATTGGACACAAATCTACTGCTAGCATGGCAGTCATGGCTTCAGTAATACGCTTTGCAACAGGGTGGCAGCTGACTTCTTCTTTGTGCCCTCTGATGAAGATTTACATCCCTGTGATTTATTGCTTTTAGAAGCAGAAGCCCTTTCACTCATGGATTCCACAAGAGAGTGTCGGGGTAGCCAGTGCCATCACTTGGAGTGAGGCTTGAATCAACTACCTTAACTGATCAGTCAGATTCTTTGCAGCCGGCTGGAGTTCAAGAAGTAAGACAGACACCGAAGTTCTTTGTCTCAGTGATGAACTGATTTTTTTATTGGACCCAGTCCCCTTTTTATAACCCAAAATAATAATGCAGCTGGACATTTCGTCATTACATGATTAATACAAACTTATCACAAGTTATTATGGCGTAAGCGAAACTGTCTTTGTTCCTCATTGATCATCAACTGTCTGGGACATTACATATTCCCAAGCTATTTCTGAAATTCCTATTATCTGCAAAGCTAAGATACAAGGATGCAGCTGGTTTCTGAAAAACTAACATATTGTCAACAAGCAGAAGTAACTTCCATCTATACCAAATTCTGATATACTTATATATGCTGATATAGATAATGATTTTCCAATAACAGATATCTTCATAATATGTAAGCTTTGATAGACCCCCACAGGAGTCAGCTCGCCATTGAAAAATAGATGCTAGACTAACCCCAATTGCTGCTGCTGATAAGGTGTTGCTTGTGGAGACTGCATATGCTGGGAACTAGTCAAGGTGTTTGCAACTAATGCTGGAATGCTTGGTATGAGCATAACTTGCTGCAAATAACGTAACAGGAAGGACACAGATGCCTTGGTAACTGTTGTCAGGATTTGGGTAAAATATTTGCACACAAAGGAGGTGGATTTCTTCCCAGGCATGACTATGCAGTTATCACTGGCACAAATTGTTGCCACTGATGCATGACTCTCTTTTACACAAACAATATCATCCACTACATTTTGATTGACTTGTAATGGAACAACACCATCATCATCATCATTATTATTGTCAGATCCACAATGATCTCCCACCTCTAAAACTTCCACAGCGACATGCTCTATTTCTATGTCTATACTGGCAGCAATATTAGTTTTACTAAAGTTCATCCTCACATTTGAAAAGGGTTAAAAAAATATTTTCTAGAATTAGAATGTCTGAATCAGAAATGTCTGACTTAGACAGATTATTTGTGGACATTAAGAATCAGTGACATTTGTGAACCCACTTCTTTGTTTGCCTTCATTTCATCTTGGGGCTTAGTGTTCATTTTGGGCACAGGTTTGTCTGCTTTAAAGGTGACAAACTTAGCTTCAGGATGGCAAATTGGTCCAGAAGATACATGCCTGTGTTTACACTGGGAATTCTAGTGCATGTACTGTAATAGTAGTTGCAGGACCAGCAGAATCACAAAGAAGAGACTTATTCAAAATTCAAAATCACAAGATCCATCATTTTCAATAAAATGGCATTTTGCTTTATACGAAATCTGAATTTGGTGGCAGGAACCAAGTCCTGTCTCAGTTCAACCCAGTACTCCAAATTTTGAACCAGCCATCTCTAATTGGTATTTCTATATAGGGACACACATACATTTTTATATGCAGCACGGTGACTCAGTGAGTAGCACTTGTGTCTCACAGTGCTGAGGTCATGAGTTGGATTCCTTATCTGTGTGGAGTTTGTATGTTCTCCTTGTGTCTGCATGGGTTTCCTCCAGATGCTCCGGTTTCCTCCCACACTCTAAAAACATGCTGGTAGGTTATTTGGCTGCTGAATGAATTATCCTTAGTCTGTGTGTGTATGTCTGTGTTAGGGAACATAGAATGCAGCTCCAATGGGTCAAGGACTGAATGTGAAATATTCTCTGTAAAGCATTATGTAATCTAATAGCACTATATAAAAACCTGTTAATGAATAAATCAATAATAAATAAATATTGACAGAGAATGCTAGCTTTATAAAGGGTACCTCAAAAGTATTTAAACTTATATCAGTAATCCCTGTCATCTACTAATCCAATACACTTATAAATATAGACATTGATACCCAAACATCAAAATGTAATAATGCCACCTGCCACCACTTAATATTGCATTAAATATTTTCCATAGTGTACTAGTGTACATAGTGTTTTTATAATTAGTAGCCTTCAGTTATTATATAGAAACCAGTGGTTGAAGTGGAAATTTAGAAGTGGCGGTATGGACATTTAGAAGTGGCGGTATGGACATTTAGAAGTGGCGGTATGGACATTTAGAAGTGGCAGTATGAAAATATAGAAATAATAGAAGAAAATTGAGAGTTATAGCTTTTCTATTAAATCAGTGGGAGAAGTGACGGTATGGCATAGTCCCGTATACACCCTTACTTTGAGCCCTGATAGAAACCTTTGGTAATAGTCAAACATTGTATACAAGTTCTGATATTAAAATGGGGTATTTTATCAAAAGTTTATTACCTTCCTTAAAGCTCTCCATTTTATTTGCATTCTTGAAAATAATGTGTTATTGAAATGTTGTACAATTAACATATTAACAATAACACTAATTGACTAATAATAATTGGGAGACAAATATATGACAGACATTTGAGTGCTACAGTACATTGGGATACATCAGTAATGGCACAAGGTGTGACTCTGCCATAAAATGGTTGTGGTCAAACTTAGGTGTGCCTAGGTAGCCCCTAAAACTTCTCTCCTCCATTATAAATAGCTCTACATGTCTGGCTCTGGTTTCAGGTGTGCAAGGCACCTACAGTATTCATAGATCTTTTGTGTAATGATGAACAGGTGAATGAACGCTCATTAAATTGGGGCACAAACTTTAAAATAAGAATAATTCTATAATTTTAAATGTGGCTATTTCCTGAAACCCAAATTATATTAAAAAAAATAACTTTTCTTGTTAATATAATAGTAGAAGTCCTGATTAGGTTAAAACAATACAAATAAACTGCATTTAGTGTTCAACCTCTTCTCGCAGCCTGTTTTGTATTCCAAGCAAAATTGTTTTCCTGATTGCAGCTTGCACTAGCGGCCCCCTGGAGATATCACTCCCATTACAGAAATACTATTCTAAATTTTAGACATCTGGAGTAGAAGATATATTCATAGACGTTAGTGCCAGAGTTAGGTTTCCCTAAACGACCCACTAAAAGTCTTATTTTTGTTCCAATACAAATATCTTAGCTCGTCCTATAAATTAACCATTAGAGCAAATAAGTAGTATTGTCCCCAGATTTACTCATTATTGATTTTTATAGTGACTGTAGTTGTGAATAATGATAATAATAATAATAATAATAATAATAATAAAAGGTTTTTGCTGGCATTGTGCATGGGACAGAAGATGATTTACATGTGTCAAACATTCTTGACCTCCTTTCTACAGTATACAAAGTAAGTACAGGGCACAAAAGGTGCAAGTGTTTCCCTTTTATGACACACAATTATTGATTGCCTGTGTTATGGAAAAACATTTCCTCTTTTCTTAGGTTGCAATCAGCCAAGAGGAGCCTACTAATAATGAACTCTGTATTGTAATTAGAGAGGTGCTATAGTGATTAGTGGTCAGAAAGAAGCCAAAGGAAGAAGCCCAGGAAAAAGTATGGATAAGCCTCTGTTCAGCTTCTATTTCTGTTTGTCTAATGTTCCAAGGATATGGCCTGTAGCAGAATATTCATATTCTGAGTGCATATTAGCCTAGGTTTAGGGGTCAGTTTGCTGTATATACTGTATAGGTGTTTGGAGTAATTCAAAAATACTAAATGATTTGGTCACCTTCAATGTGTTCATATTCCGCATGAGTCTAAGTGTAATCCTATGGCCATGACATTAGTAGTAATAGTCATATACAAATATGGGCAGTACGGTGGCTTCGTAAGTAGCACTTGTGCCTCACAGCACTGATGTTATGAGTTTAATTTCTGGACTAGGTCTTATCTGTGTGGAGTTTGCATGTCCTCCCCTTGTCTGCTTGGGTTTCCTTTCGGGTGCTTTAGTTTCCTCTTACACGCCAAAACCTTGTAGGTTAATTGACTGCTAACTAAAGTAAACCTAGTGTGTGTATATGTGTGTTAGGGACCTTTGTATGTAGCTCCAATAGGGGTAGGAACTGATATGAATGTCTAAAATTCTCTTTAAAGCACTGCAGACAAGTTCTGGCACTATATAAATAAGTGTTACTAATAATAATAATAATAATAATAATAATAATAATAATATTAATAATAATAATAATCATATAATATTCATTACCAGTAAAATACAAAGGAAGATGATTTTAGTCTGCAAAATCCAATCATTTTGTTGTCTCTGGCAAAATGGCTGCATTAAAGTAAACTCCTTTGTGTTCTGTATGTGTGTTTTTAAAGTGTTTCTTTATCATCACAAACCTTTGCAAAAGGTGCTTTAATGAAAAAAGGATACATTATTTAAAAAAAATGCACATTTATAAAAAAAATAGCATACTGATTGCGTTATATTTACAATAATACTAACCTTCAAAACTTCAGAAATGAAAGTTTCACAGGAAAAACTTATAAAGATATTTGAGAGAAGACTGTATAAACACTGTAATGTTTGGCATTTTCATCTCCATCCATTCCTGTAACTTCAATCTCTTTCCTGATCCATTACCAAAAACACTGAAACAAAGCAAAAATCAGCTGCTTTGAATGTTCTGCTTTGATTTTTCATTAGCCAGAACGTCTGCCTTCTGCCAGAAGTGGTTTACATCTCTTCCATCAGAGAGGCTCTGAACTTGACCTAATAGGAACTTAAATCCCACTGATCCATTCCTTCCATCTGTTACTGAAATTGATTCCAATATAGCGCAGACACAGCCCACTCTCACAACTTTAAATACAAGAGAAACACTACCTTCATATTCTTATAATACTCTGCAACATTTTGGCTCATTTAACTCTAAGAATATTTGTAAGTATTTAAGCGATATGCTGAAATAATTTAATGTACACAATTAAAAGGTGAAACTTAAGTTTTAGTTTTGTTTTGCTCTTAGTAACACAACCTTGAATACTTCCCCAAATCTGAGTTATTTAATTAAATGAAATCATATGAAGAAAATTTATGAACAAAAAAATAACTTAAAATATTTTAAATGTCTGAAACTTTTTATTGTCTCCTTATATTGCACCTCTGTAAATAGGATATATTGATATCCACCGGTCCTATCCCCCTGGTGTAGCCACAAGCAATGATTAACTGTATCCTGATTCGGGATTAGTACCAGGACCTCTGGACCCAAAGAGCATTTTCTGACCACTATGATGGATGAGCACTGCATTGCCACAATGGAATTCTGGGTCCAGAAGTCCTGGTACTAATTCTGACAGCGGAGCAAGAGAGACCAGAAGACAATGCAGTGCAGGAAGTGGAAGCGCTTCCACTTTGTGGCAGCGGGAGGAATGAAAACTGTACATTACTGGTTTTAGCCTTTATGCACAATCAAGATGTTCGCAATGTCTCCATAGTAAGTGGTCCATAGCAGCAACAGAGTTCTGGATCCAATGGTACTAAGGGTACTAAGGGTAATATGCCCATGTATGCTAAACAAGCTTTTTAAACAAAATGGGTATGGTATGCAAGTGAATATGTGCAGAATTGCTTTCATTTTGTACACCTTTTTCCTGCAAAATGCACAAAAATATGCACTATTCAGAATCAGTCTCAATAGGTATTTTCATTTGTGGACCAACCAATTGTACAAGAGGGTTAACATGGCATCTAAAGGAAATGCTTGTCCAGTGCATGCTTTATCTCATCTGTTTGATGTGTTTAGTATTGGGCAGCTTTCATAAAACTGACAAGGAATAAACCAGAAAAACATAACTTGCTTCCCGCAATGTTCTGGCTGGTCACAAAAGCAAGTAGTTTCCACTACATCAAACAACATACATGTCAAAAATGAAGCTCTTTCTACTAAAGTAACTTTTCATCTGTGTGAATAAACATTACTATACTAACTTAAATGCAAGCAGGACTGCCCCTGTGTTGGGAAGAGCAGCAGAGGTGGTAAATTTAAAATATGAACATTGATTTTAATTTTTTTAAATGAAAGTTGTTACATATATGAGTGCATTACGCAAAACAATTACCCAGTATGCAAACTAAAATAAATGTGCAATTCTCACAATGTCACATGGTTGTCCAGGTGCAGATTTTTCTCTTCTCTTGTTTTTCTTATTACTCTCTTTCAGCCCCAAGATGTGTTAAAGGCACAGTTGGTGTAGGTGGTAAAGCTTTAATAGAAGTCCATTGTGAAATAGATCACTCCCCACATGTTAATGTTAATGTTTTGTATTATACGTGTAATACATTAACTAAAAGTAATCCAGTTTTATTAGTGATTAGTATAATGCTAATTATTTTCTGAACATACTACATAGTGTGGCATAGAGAGTAGTTTGCCACTCTTGTGAGCCGCCCCCATGAATTCTGTCTTTTAGAATTAGAGACAGCCAAAAACTGTTTTCTGGCTCTATTTCGAAAGGACAGCCTTTTTTGATTATTCTTTTTAGAATGGCTAAAGTGTGCTGTTCGCTAGACTTACCATTTGGAGATCTCTGTTTAGTGGTCCGGAGATCTATTGCATTTGCCTCGCCAGTTCAGAAATGGCTGAGAGATTACGACCCTTTCAAAAAAGGGCCGATCACAGCAGCAACCCAAACTTGTTTGCCATATGTGAATAAAATAGAGACTTGACATCTTGCTGGAAGTCTGCAGTCGTCAGATGCAGACAGTGTTAATCCTTTATATAACTTTCACACAGAGCTTACAGTTGGAAGACATAGGTCTAATTAGAGCTAGTTAGTGCTGAGGAGGAAACACCATATATAGCTTGTTTTGTGCTATGTGAAGCGACCAATGCCTGTTTAGTGGCCGGTGACTAGAGAGGGAACACTGCATGTCTCTGGGATTGTACTTTTTATGTGGAATGCTAGAACTGCACAACTTGATATCTGACCATCCTGAAAATGAAAGAACAGCAACATGGACCTTATGTGAGAAGTCTTTGTTTCAAATGTTTATTACAATAGTTATTTCAAAATTATTATTTTGTATTTGTGATTCTCTAGTCTCTGGTGTTTTTTTTTTTTTTGCATAGTACATTTTTTGCGTAGTACACTATGACTGTGATAAATTATTGTACTTTTCTGCATCCCTTGGATGCTGACATGCATTGTTGTGCCTACCACCAACTACTCACCACTCCTGCGAGGTCCTGAGATGATCCTCCGGGTCCTCGCAAACTTCTCATTTATGCGATACATGAATGAAGTCCTGCGCATACGCAGGACCTCCATTTCTACACTTTTAAGTCCTGGCATGAAAATACATTGCACATGCGCAGGCTGGACCTGGAGCCAGCCGCTTCGCACGGACAGGTAAGTCCTTTCTTCTTTTTTTTCTTTTTGTTTTTTTATTATGCCATTGTTTTATATATATATAATAAAAATTGAATTTTTATTAAAAAAGTTAACATTATTATTTTTTATTAGACACTGTTTTTTTTTTACTGTAAAAGTATTCCAGCGGTGTTCCCATACATACCTCCCTTTTCATTTCCCTAATTACAGTTATTAGGGGGAGGAAAAGATGGGTACATGAGGACATTTCTGGAATACTTACCCCTAACGCCAGCCTGAGCTGGTGTTAGTTTTACGCTGGGAATGGAGAGTAAAACTCCGCTACGGCATTTTGTAAATATTAAAAACTTCATTTTAATGCGATAGAGACAGTTTTTGCTTCAAAACTGGCACCATCACGTTAAAATTAACTTTGTAAATAGACCCCATACTGAAATAATATGGGACCTGATCCAGACCTATGATCATGAAACGCTCATGTGCGTAGCGTATTTACTCCAGCGTACCTCTGATGCACTCCCCTAGGCACTCCCCCTGTTCGTACTTACTTTTGCCGTCTTACGCTGAGCAAATCCTACCCTAACTTTTCCACGAGTAGCCAAGGCCATCATAAAGCTCCTTGCGTTGTTACGACGCTTAGCGCGCCCATACTGTACAATTTAAATGCCTCACCCCGCCCTCGGTGCGTATTTATGGATTTCGTATGGCAGACATGCCCCTTCGAGCGTAGTAATGAAGCTATAACGCTCAGACTAACGAAGTGTAACATGAGCGTAACATCTGCGCCAAGCATGCACAGTAAGTACAATTGTCCGTTTTTACGCTTGCCACCATCGTAAAAAACGCACCAGAGCGTAGGTCTGGATCAGGCCCATGGACTCAATTTTGCTTGTTCTGCATGAGTTTAGTCACATACTGAGCCTATATTCACAAATATTTCAGCTCGAAGGCTTTCAATCATGGATTCAGAAAGCTACGGTCTGAGATTTGCTTTTTACATTTTTTTTTAGAGAAAGTGCCTTTTGTTTTCATACTTGTGTGAACATATGGTTCATATTAGTAAAACTGATAATTATGCTAGAGTCAAGATTTTGGAAGTCATTTGCATGGTACTATGAGTTTATGCATATTATAATTGCTTGGACATTGACAGAGGGAACAGGGTCTGAATTTTTATGATATTTTATTATTTATATTTTATCTTGTGACAATCATCTTTTCAAATTAATCTTTTCTCAATAACTCTAAGCACATTGGGCTGGATCCAGACTTAGTTAAGTGCTTGAAATTAGTTACTCCTGGGTTAAACCATGTTGATTTCAGGGGGAGTCAAGTTAATTGTATTCTTTGAATGCAGGGATATATCTTTGAATTGCTTACTGCACACAGATACTGACCAGCTTTACTATCACACTGTTATTTAGACTTGGGATAGGAAACATCACCTCTCAACTCTAATACTGTTTGCAACAGATGAAATATGACTCCCCAGCAATCAACATGGTTTAGCCCAGGAGTAACTAAGTTCAAGCACTTAACTAGGTCTGGATCCAGCCCATTATCATATGATTATCATATGCGTATTGTCATTCTGATGGAATTATTTGAACAAATGAGGTTATTAATTTTTATTAAAGGTTCAAGTTAAGGCAAAATTAAAATATTTAGAAAATCATACAGCAATTCACATGCATATGTTTTATTGCCATAAATATACCTTTTCTCACAAACAAAACCATTGGATGGTATTTCTTCAAAAAGTTTGCAGTTTATCACATTATATACATAAGGCTAATCGAGAGCTGGGACAACAGCAAAGAAAGGAGAAAATATAGATGTGTCATGTAGACTTGCAGGAGTAGACTTAGGGCTCTATTTCCATAGATTATTGTTTTTATGTAAACAGAGCTACACCAGGCTTGTTTAGCCTGACAGCTTCGTTCACAGAATTTACTAATACTCACCTACGATGATCTGCATGCACAGTGTATTCATGTCGTATTTGCAGTCGGGTGGGTCACCTGGTCAGGTGAGTTTGAAGTATTCCAGCAGTCTCCACATACATACCCCCCTTTTCCTCCCCCTAATACCAGCTATACCAGCTATTAGAGGGAGGAAAAATGGGTTATGTGGGGGATATCACTGTGACAATTACCCATAACACCAGCCTAAGCTGGCGTGCATTATATGCCAGGATCGGAGTGTAAAACTCGGAGTGACGATAATTGAAACTTTCGTTTAGGGTTTTTCATAATAACCCTTAATTTCTAGTGGAATTCATAGGGTTAAACATTTGGAATTTTGTGCCAGTAGGGAGTATAATAAATAGCACATTTATATCTGCTATATTATGTAAAGTTGTGGCTATCTATTCACTTAAGTGATATTTTTTTTTTGGCCTGTGGTATGAAAGTAATTACAAATTTTATAGCAACAAATTATTGTATTTAATTCAATTTTGTTACGTGCTTCTGTTTAATTATCATTCATATGCGAATACTGTGTACAATGCAGCTTACAAATTTTCTACGCTATAATGTGTCTTTACTATACACAATTATTTCTCCTGACATGTCATTTGTTGATGAAGCTAATTGACTGCATCCTGAATTAGTAACAATCGCATACACAGTACTTTCTTATCCCAAAGCATGCGAGGCTAATGCATTCCACTTGCATTCATTGGGCCAGCTTTACTAAGCTATAGGAAAGGAAAATTGGAGAGGTTGCCCATAGGAACCAATCAGATTCTAGTTGTCATATTTCTAGTATATAATAGAAAAGTGAGATCTAGAATCTGTATGGTTGCTATGGGCTACATCTCCACATTTACTTTCCCGCAGCTTAGAAAATCTTTCCCCTAGATTTTTCATGTTCTCACACCTACCTTAAGTTTTACGCATCCACCCTATGTAAAAATGGGGCAGGTGTATAATGGAGAATGGGACGGAAAAGGCTTAACAAATTTACATGCATCCCTGTGGACACCAGGTATGCAGGGGAAGGGGGTGTGGTCCTTCCCTGCCTTGGCAAAGGATGTACCATGCCAGAAACCTGTTAGGTATACATGTGCAGAAATCCTCATTGAGGCCTCATTGCATTATTCACTATCTAGCCCAAAGTTTTTAACTTTATTTTCATTGCAAAATTTAAGGATCTTAATCCTTTAGATACCTAGTATTGTTCTCTGCACATGATAACTTGTCTGAATTAATTCAGAACATAATTTACAAACTCTAGCATATTTTTATAATACTGTTAAATAATTTACAATGTACTTTTATTTACAACAGTGACTATCTAATGAGAAGGACTGTATAGCAGTATAATTGCTGGTTGTATTAAGATAGAGTTTGTATAAACTTAAATTATGTGACTGGAATATTTACTGGCTTATGTGTCTCTATATTTCCTATACTGGACAATGTTCTTCATTTAGAAAGCTGAAGAAATATGGCACAATCCTATTTAAATTCAGAAACATTATTTTAAGGAAAGTCATTGGAGTATAACATCAATATGGTGATGTATACTGGGATTCAAAAACTGACTCTGATTCAGCTTGAAATGCTTGGCTAATGGGAAGTTTTCAATTAAATATTACATTATTTTCCATGGAGGAGCTTTATATGTAGGATGACCAGATCCAGAATTCTGAAAAGGTTCCAATTGCTAGGATCAGAAAATGCCCACTTATCTTGCTTGTGCATGTGTGAGTGCCGCAAGTTTACAGATTTCGATCCTCAAGATCCAATTTTCTACAATGTTTGCATACTGGCGTGTTTCCAACAGAGGGAGGGTGCAAATGCTAGTCGACAGTATTATAATTCTGCTATATACGTGTGCCATATGCATGCTACCCTATCTGTACTGATCTATCCCCATTCAAAATATTTAGGTAGGGGGCCACCCAATGGAACTGAGCAAGTAAGGAGAGTGTCCTCTCATGCACATTCATAAAAAGCTGAACGTGGTGCCTTATAAATAAATAATAATAATAATAATAATAATAATAATAATAAAAATCTGCTATCAGATCCCTTATGAGCATAGCACAAATGGAAATCCTGATCCTTTACAGATTGCATAAGTTCTAATACAATATATGTATTCAACAGGGCTGGATTAAGGTCTGTGGGGGCCCCTGGGCTGCTAAATTGTGGGGGGCCCCTGCTTCACATTAACATACAGAAAAATCCCCCCCCATCTAGTCAGCCATATTGCCCCCACCTTCTGTGTCCAGCCAGCCTTATTGCCTTTTTATGTGTATCCAATCAGCCTTATTGCCCCTCTTTCTGTGTCATACCAGTCTTATTGTCCCTCCTTCTATGTCCAGTCAGCTTTATACCCCCTCCTTCTGTGTATTCAATCAGCCTTATGCCTATTCCTTCTGTGTCCAACTAATCTGATTGCCACCTTTATGTGTTTCCAGTTAACCTTATTGCACCCCTTTTTGTGTCCATTCAGCTTTATTGCCCATCCTTTTATGTCCAGGTAATAATATTGCCTCCCCTTTGTGTCCACCCAGTCTTTGTGCCCCCTCTATGTTTAAATCCCCATTCCTCAACCACTTTCTTTAAAAACTTTACAATAAACTTACCTTTGCCTGTCCTCCGGCTCTGTCCTCCGCGGTGAAGAGTTGTGACACTAACGTGACTTTAGGTCATGCTGGCGTCTTGTAAACAGAGCATTGGCTGTGCATCGCAGCTCTGTACAGGCAGGGGCAGGAGCGCTATGTGAATGCTCCGCCCCCTTGCTTTCACCTTGCTCCCCGGCTTTAGTGAAAGAAGATGGATGTCAGTGATTGACTTCCTCCTCTTAAGCACACTATTGCAATTGCCGGAATATGACAGCGGCTGCGATGCACTGTGCTTAAGAGGAGGATGTCAATCACTAACATCCATCCTCTTCCACGGCAATTTGTGGGGGCCCTTTGTGTGTGGGGGCCCCAGGACGACCGCCCGATCGCCCCATGAATAATCCGGCCTTGGTATTCAATAACATGAACTCTTGACATGAAAAAAAGACATACCGGTATTTGATATTTTCTTATTGTATTGGTTCAGTTACATGGCAATACTGCAGAAGCCACAAATAGAGTGAGGCAACTGATCAAATGTGGCATATTTTTATACCCCATTATTATTGCAAAAGTAATAGGTATAGTATATGATTTTGTTGCTCTTAATAGGTTACAGGAAAAATGACAGGTGTACCCTTTATAGGAGCACATTTTGGATGTGCATGCTCTCTTATTTTGTTGGAGCAAGCATGGATGCAATCTGTGTATGTCGAGCAGCTGCTGGCAATATCTTTCTACCTTGTAGTTGCACAAATCCAGATTTACAGGCTTCGGAGTTGGCTGATCTATCATATTATCAGAGCCAATAACACAAGTCCCCAATGTAGTTAGGATTTTAAAGTGATTTCAAATGGAGTCAAAAGGGAAATAAGTGGAAGGTTTCAAGTTCTCTTATTATGCCGGCTGTAGTTCATTACATATTCTGTGCTGAGGAGCTATTGACAAATTTCAAGTTCTCAAAAGGGTAACACTGCAGCTAGTAAAAATGTCTTTTGAATTAAACAGAAGACATTGTGCAATTTCTGCTTCAGCTTACTCTGAGAGGAATCAGTACGTAGATTTTATTATCAATATACATTGTTTATATTTGTTTTTTTATTGAAAATTTTAATATTGTCAAACAGATGTCATACAGTGCATCACAATGGTACACAATAGTCTAGTAATGTGGGTACAAGACATGGAACACATATACGTAAGCGTTATAAAGATAACATAGAGTGCATAGCATGATATGCTTTCAGTTCTATATGGACCACCATCTATCTCAAATCATTCTCAACATAAAATGACGTCCATATGGAGTTACAAATAAATAGCCTAGATGTATATATTAGGAATGGGAACTAAAGTATTTATTCCTTTATATGCTAATACTCCCAATGATGCACCTTAGAATATTTTAACAACATTTAGACATACATAACCATTAATCCACTATTGTGAACCATTATCTTCTTGACTTTTTAACCTTTAACCCTTAACAACCACCTCAAAATTGACAGGTCCATTCATAGGCGTGCGCAGCCTATTTTAATAGGGTGTGCACCACTGGAGGGGCGGACCGCCCATTGGGTGTGTCCATCGTCGCCTATTGGGCGTGTCTATCATCGCCTATTGGGTGTATCTATCTCCCCCTTATTGGGCCTCAATGCAAGCTAAATAATATAGGGAATTTGGTTAATTAGAGTGTACAGTGTGGGCAGGCACCCAGGCAGATGATAATTAATCACAAAACCTGTAAGCCTGGGACAACACTGGCACCTGAAAGTTGCCCTCTTTACATTTCAGCAGATATATATGTTTTTCCTTTTAGGTGAATGGCTGTCAAAGAAGAGTTGGTAGGCAGGGGCAGACTTACTTAGAATTCTTTCCATTCTGTAATTACAGTGCATCCGGAAAGTATTCACAGCGCTTCACTTTTTCCACATTTTGTTATGTTACAGCTTTATTTCAAAAGAGAATAAATTCATTTATTCCCCTCAAAATTCTCAATACCCCAATGACAAGGTGAAAAAGTTTTTTTGAGATTTGTGAAAATATATTAAAAGAAAACAACTAAGAACTCACATGTATGTAAGTATTCACAGCCTTTGCTCCTTAGAATAAAGCACATGGCAGCCGCCTG
>WWET01003378.1:64767-76317 GCA_011038615.1 Limnodynastes dumerilii
CCTGCTTACGGCGGCTATACCCTACACTGGGTACGACCGTCGGCCGTACGAAAATTCGCAGAGAATACGCTGAGAAAATACGCTTAGCACGCCCATACTGTACAATTTAAATGGCTATCCCCGCCTCCCTGTAGTAAAACGGGCGCCCAGCCGACCATCGTAAAAAAAATACGCCCAGCGAGCGAAAAATACGCTAACGATACGCCCGCTATTCGCTCATGACGCTCGGGCGACCGGAAGCTGTCATACTGGGCATGCGCATTGCGAATTTTTTGCCGAAAATTCGCATACGCTCGTCGTACGCTCGCTTGCGAGCGTTGCTCTGGATCAGGCCCATTTTCACAATAGACACACTCCTCAACAAAACATCTCAATCTCAATTTTAACACCGTAACATCTCCATTTTAATGGTTTTCCTTATTTTCAGTAGACCTGGGCACAGACTAAGTTGCACTATGACTTAACTTGTTTGACAAAAAGATATCAAACATAGAACTAATGACCTCAGAAGTAGGAAACTACCTGCTGTGTGCAAGAAACACAATGGGCCGGTGCTTCTGACAAAATAGCAGAGATGTCCCTGGTTTGTGCTATTTTGTTATTTTTTGAAAGTTTTCTGCTATTAGGAAATGTCATCCCTACCAACGAAGTCATTACTGGAGCCGTGTAGGACAACTCCTAGCAAAAGTCTTGGAAACATTTCTGAGGGAAATAACAATACTTTTTTGCAGTAATCTAAACAATGGCTTTTATTGTGGAGTTATATCATTGTACATTAGAGCACTGTATATTTCCAGTTATTATCATGAATGCTGTAGGAAGTATTTCATGCCCAGCTATTCACGTCAGTGTGTCTTGAAATATTTCGCTGTAGAGCAAAAAAAAAAGGGCAGTTACTCAGTGCAGCTGTTAGCTTCACACAGGGTACATTCTAAGGAAGAAAATAGAAGCACATTTTTCAGTTTACTGCAATATAATCATACACAGCATAAACAAGCATATTTATAGTCTACCTAGTTATTTTCTGCTGCTGGCATTGCAGACTTACTGATTAAGGAGCATATGCTTAAAATACTTGGGAACAGAAACATTATTTTATCTGTATTGAAGATAGGTCAGTTTACCAGCACTAATAATGGGACTGATTTTTAGTATGTGGCATTTATTTTTGTTATTTATTTATTTTTTAGTTTGTATTTTTTTTATATGAAGCCCAGAAACAAGCACAGACAAATGATCGGGTTTCCCAGTTATAGTCAATTTGTCAGCACCGTGTAACAGAAAGGCATTGTACAATATTCTATTGCATGGTAAACCACAGTTTAAGCATCTTTATGCCAGATGCTCCTTTTTGTCACATACATCAGAATTCAAAATAAAAAATATGCAATTGCAACAGTGTTAGGTGCATTTATTTGCATCTCACTGACCTCTAACCTCGTCTTAACCATCCCTCCTCTCCCTCGCTATTCGCCTCCCTCTCCATCACTTTTTCCCATCATCTTCACCTCTGTTCATCTTTACACAGTGTCTCCTGTCTGTCCTTCCCACCTACTTAGATTATAAGCTTTCAAGATCAGGGCCATCCATCCCCTTGTCCTCCTCCTCCCTTGACATCATCCCAATCTCAATCTCGGTTTTTCAAAATTTAAGTTATATTGAATTTGTCTGTCTTGTTTTTTTTTTATCATTCTTTCATAACCTGTCTTATAATATGTAAGGTGCTGTGGGCCCTTTGGGTCCTCTATAGTTCAATATTATAAATATAATAATGTTTGCACTGCAACAAATAAAATATTTCCTTATTAAATAGAATAGAGCCAATTGAGTCTGTTTATATTATGTAGAAGTTCCATACTTTGTAGCTGAAGAACCTGCAGGAAAGATTTAAATATTCACAATGAGACTCACATTTGCAGTGTTCTAGATCCTTCGATTTCCAGTCGATCTTCAGAATTCATCTTTTTTGTGCATGTGCAGAAGACAGTTTCACATTTGCAGTAAACAAGTGTAATATCCTACAAATCACATTTATATTACTTCATCCATTTACTACAATTAATTACAAATTGTGTTGCCTATTTTGGGGTGCAAACTGTAGCGCCAGAGCACTAGAGCTCCAGACTGCACTAGAAGTACACAGGGACAGTAAGGACTGGATTCACAACTATGTCCTTTTGTAAGGTATGTTCCAATTTCTAAGTGCAGCGCTAATGCGCACGTGTAATAAATATTCAACGCTATCTACATAGTGTTTCATTACATAGATTGCGTACATGCGGTCTTTTAAGACCGCATGTACGCAATCTACGTAATGAAACGCTACGTAGATAGTGTTAAATAATTACTACGGGTGCGCATTAGCGCTGCACTTAGAAATCGGAACGTACCTTACAAAAGGACATAGTTGTGAAGCTGGTCCTAAGATACTACACAACAATGATGAAAAGCCTACACATAACAGAAATTTGGTGGCAGAATGTACTAGAAGACTCCAGGGGCCAGATTTACTAAGCTGCAGGAAAGTAAAAGTGGCGATGTCATCCATAGCAACCAATCAGATTCAAGCTGACATTTTCTAGTATGTAATAGGAAAGTGAGAGCTAGAATCTGATTGGTTGTTATGGGGCAACATCTCCCCTTTTAATGTTCCGCAGCTTAGTAATTCTGGCCCTAGGAAATTCTTAAAGAAAAACGGGAGGAGCTGAGAAAACGGACAGTTAGCTGCAGAGACTTAATGGAGAATTTTGCCACAGAGAGCAACTGAATAGCATTGCTGTACAGCTGTCCTAAGGGATGTTCCCCTCCAAGGTATAAAAAAACCAGTTAGAGACCTAGCTTGGCACCAGAGCCATAACTAGAAATTTTAGCGCCAGGGGCAAATAGGAAAAATGGTGCCCCCTGACCCTGAATTCCAAGCCAACTATAAATATTAAATTACTGGTACCCCTTAAGATTTGCGCCCTGTGGGGCCCCCCTATTGCACACCCCTAGTTACGGCCTTACTTGGCACGGCCCATTAGATGTCTACAAGACTCATGTAAAGACAGAAAAGTTTATAGTTGATTTTGCCTGTGTCCATCTGAATCTTCCCTTTGACCTGTGGATTACAATTTACCCTAACGGGTGATGTCTATTTTAAATGACCCTAATCTACAGTCATTGCTGCTAAAGCATCTGAACATAACATGCTGAATATTCCTTGTTGGCAGACTATAGACTTTGTATAATAAGTTTTGCTTTATAACACTATAACAAAGTTTGTTGTGATTGTTCTCTAGATAATTTTGCAGCACTTAGTGTAACTATTTATCCAGCCACCTATTTCACTGAAGCACACACAGCGCCTAACTTGAAAGTAAAATATATTTATTTGGAGACCAATATATTGTATTGATTTATACATGTTATTTAATTTGTGAGATGCTAAATAATATTGCATATTGACAGTATCGTGGTATTTCTTCCCTATACTACTGCTAATTATCTGCTGCTTTGGTAAAACCTTACGCCACAAGCAATGGGCTGATCCAGACTTAAGATCGTTTTACGAATGCAAGCGTACCTAAGTTATACACTACTAAGGATAAGCATACCCTTCTCATGTATGTAACTTAGCTGATTTAAGTGTTCAGAACCCTGCCTTAACTTTTCCTTGCGTATCTCTGTTTGTACGTAATGCCTTGTCATGCATAAGTGCCTAACCCAGCCCATACTGTATAATTTAACTGCCTCCCTCTACCCACAATGCATATATTCGGCTTGTGTAGGGATGTCATGACCTGTCGTATGGTGTTACGTACAAGTTACATATGATCACAGTTATAATGAGTAATATCTGTCACGCACATGTGCAGTGTGTTCTCACAGCCAGACTTACTCATGCCGCAATTGGCTGTCATTATTAAGTCTGGATCAGGCCCAATGAGAATAAACACACAAGATTATTCAGCTTTACCCCTTTATTTGAACATTACGGGGGGGGCTGTGCCTCTCTATTATACCCCACGGACTTGTACAATCTCTCCTTACATTGCTTCTAGGTTGCCAATCATTTGCCACGTACACAAGTATTCAGCAGTGTCTTTCATAACTGGGAAAATTACAAATCATGGGATCGACTGAAACAAGTCCTATTGTTATTTACTAGATCAGCATCCAGAAATAGCAACCTCTATCGTTTAATCTCACACGTACAGAATGGGGACTGTGGTGTCTGGAGAAGCTGAAGCCAGCACTGTAGCTATTTAGCATTCCTCCTATATGGAGGCTTTATATAGAGTGCATAAATATGAAGAATAGTTGTTCTAATTCTTAATTAACCCCCTTAATATTCTATCTTTCTCTATAATACGACCATGGTGAAGAAAATTCTCATGAAAAGTAGTTCCTCAACTAGCAAAGTTTAATAACCAGAACCAGTTTATTAGACAGGCCAAAAAAGTCATATAACTCTTAATAAATTGTTCAACAGACAGGCCCTTTTATCTAATTTAGAAACTTGTTATGGCTGTACAGTCTCTACAGCTGAGAGCATTTACCATAGAATAATATTGTTCATTTGGTGTGCGTTGTGTTAAGCTAAACCCAAGTGAGATTACTTTTGACAACATTGTCCGTGTGTGTGTGTGTGTATGTGTGTGTGTGTGTGTGTAAAGGAGGGTACAATAAACACAGACAAAATAGGATGACATCACAATTTCTGTGAAACAGTAAAATACATATAAAAAAATAGAAGAAAAACAGGTGATAACTGAGACCTTAGCAAATCCGTGTTGACTTGGAAGCAAATTACATTCAGTTACAAACAGTATTAGAAATGAGAGGTGATATTTTCTAATCAACGTTTAAATATCAGTTATCTTAAATGCTGGTCAGTATCTATGTGCAATAAGCAAATGCAAATTATGTCTATTCTATTATTGCTAGAAATGCAAATGATGTGCCTGTAATGCAAATAATAATAGGAATTTAACTCCTACTGAAATTCAACAGTTTTGCCCAAGTGTAACTTTCCACCTGATTTCCTCTTTTTTCCCAATCTGAATCTAGTTTCCTGACACTATCTTACTCCTGTGAGAGTTGTAAAAATAAATACGTTTCAATTAATCATGAAGAACCCCTATCAGTGAAACATTTAATTAAATTCAATTTAACTCAATTGATACTACAGAGTTGCTGAAATAAAAACTACAGAAAAAATTGATACAGTGATACACAGAATCATAACAAAAACAACAATGAATTCAGTAAAAAGTATGACATAGAATTTCCATATGCATTTTTTACAGTTTGCATTTTACGATGCACATAAATCATGAATTATTGTAAGGTGAATATTATTTTATGATTCCAGCACTGAAAACTATTTTCTTTTCACTCATATTTCTATACCTGTTGTAAGTTTCCGGCATGAAAAGTTCTTTTTCGATTGTCTCTATTTTGAAAAACTGCCATTTTTTTTTATTAGAATAGGTAAGTATATACGATATATTTACCCATTCATTTTCATAACCTGCTACCCCGAACCTGTTGCACCAGCCGCCTGCCCCAGGCCCCACTGGAGAGGTGAGTAACCTCTCTGGGGACTTTTAGGTTTAGGATTAGGCTCTGGGGAAAGGAGGGTTAGGTTCTGGGGAAGGGAGGGTTAGGGTTAGGCTCTGGGGAAGGGAGGGTTAGGGTTAGTGTCATGTTAGGATCAGCCTGTGGGGATTGGAGTCTTAAGGTTAAGCTATGGGCAGGGGACTTTTAGGGTAAGGCTACAGGGAGGGGAGTCTTATGGTCAGGCTGTGGGGAGGGGAGCCTTAGGGTTAGGTTGCGGGGAAAGGAGGTTTTAGGGTCATGGAAGGGGAGGGTTGGGGTAAGGATTAGGGAAAGTGTTGGGTTAGATTTTTTACGTACCATTCAATGCACTGTCTTCGAGGAAAAAGCAATCGTTTCCCAGCCAGTTCGGAAGTGACTGGGAGAGAATGGCCCTTTTGTTCTCAGTGGAAACCCACACCCTTCCATCTCCTGAAGTCAGCCTATGATTTGTTCAGTACTGTAGCTGTACCAAATGCCAGCAAAGAGAAATTGAGCAACACTATTAGAAGAACTTTAAAGCTGAAAGTGAACAAATCAATGGGACCAGATGGGATACATCCAAGGATACTAAAAGAGCTTAGAGGGGTGCTGGCAAAACCATTAACGAAATTATTCAATCAGTCACTAATAACTGGGATGATTTCAGAGGACTAGAAAATAGCAAATGTCGTCCCTCTGCATAAAAGTGGAAGTAGGGAAGAAGCGGCAAACTACCAACCAGTGAGTCTCACATCAGTAGTAGGGAAATTGATGGAAACACTGTTAAACAGCAAACGGCATAGTGCCCAAACACCCACACAGCAATCAAACACCCTACTTGAAATAAAGAGACAGACAACTTATAGCTGGATTTAAACCAAGGGAACATGGCGTTTATTAATTAAACCAAATTGAATGAAATTGATCAACCTAATTGAGGGACTCAAAGCGAGTCACTTAAATTTTAAGGCAATTAGGTGGCCCAGGGGGTCCAGCAAATCCAAATTCATGCAGAGGTCTTCCACCTCGACCTCGGCACTCCTTACCACCCCCCTGTCTGATCCTCCAGCAGGACACTCGACCCGTTCCCACAGGGGCTCGACCACTTGAGGTCTGACAACCCCATCCAATGTTTGTGTTGCTATCGGATCAGACTTACCCCCACTCCCCCAAAACATTTACCCCCAGTACCAGACCTTATTTGCTGAGACCTCCACCGCAACCGCCCCACCATGCTCCGTCTGAAAAGAAAAAGTTAACACATTAACTTAAGCTTTAAGGGAGGGAGGGTGAATCCTCGATGACGAGTGCCCCACTCCACTTTGCCTAGCCCTATATATCACCTACCACCCCCTAGCTCAAACTCCACCCCCCCACACCCCCTTTCCCTTCAAACCTTAACCCCCTGCTTGCTGTCTGTCTGATCTAGGCCCTGCCTGCTGTTTAATTCCCAGCGGCCCTATGGGATCCTTGGTTCTTTTAAAGGAACAAATTGTACAGTAAGTTAAATCCAGTAATTTACAGGATCCCAAGCAGCATGAATTCACTGGGGAAAGAACATGTCAAACAAATCTTATTGAATTTTTGACTGGGTCAGCAAAGTATTAGATAAAGGGGGGGCTGTAGACATAGCTTATCTAGATTTTAGCAAGGCTTTTGACACTGTGCCACATCGCAGACTGTTAAATAAGCTGGAAACTAGGATTGGATTTAAAGATAGTTGCATGGATACAATCTTGTTTACAAGATAGACAATAGAGGGTTGTAGTAAATGGAATCCCTTCTGGGGATGGTAATGTAACCAGTGGAGTATCCCGTTCTGTACTTGGACCAGTGCTATTTAATATCTTTATAGGTGATATTGCCTGTGGTATCTAGGGTTAAATATGCCTTTTTGCAGATTACACAAATTTATGTAACAGGGTAGACACGTCAGGAGGTTTACAGAAAATGTGGGATGATCTAGGTAGACTGGAGGAATGATCAAGGGTGTGGCAGCTGCAGTTTAATGCCAAAAAGTGCAAAATCATCCACTTGGGGCACAAAAACCCAAAAGCTCAGTATATCATTAGTGGCATTACATTAGAATCTACAGAGGAGGAAAGGGATCTAGGAGTCATTATTTCATGTGACTTAAAGGTAGCCAAGCAATGTAACAAAGCAATGAAAAAGGCAAGTCAAATGCTTGGTTACATAGGGAGAGGAATTATTAGCAGAAAGAGAGTAGTGATGCCCCTTTATAGATCGTTGGTACGACCTCACCTAGAATACTGTGTTCAGTTCTGGAGGCCATATCTCCAGAAGGACATAAAGAGACTGTGCAAAGAAGAGCAACTAAAATGATCCATGGTCTGTGTCACAAAACATACCAAGATAGGCTAGAGGAACTAAACATGTATAGCTTGGAGCAGAGAAGGATTTTTTTTTGAAGGAAGAGGTGTAATAGAACATAAGGGCATTAATATAAACTGGAGGGTGGTAGAATCAAAGGAAAAATTAATTCACTGAAAGGGTAATAGAGAAGTGGAATAGCCTCCCATCTGAGGCGGTTGAGGCTAACATAATAAACCAGTTTAAACATGCTTGGGATAAATATAAGGATATCCTAAATCTCAAACTAAATTAAGGGTAAAGAGGGACTAGGTTCAGTATAGTTTTAAATAAACAACTGGGCAGACTGGATGGGTCATGTGGCTCTTATCTGCAGTCACTTCCTATGTTTACTATGAAGAAAAAAGACAATACTAAAGAACCCACTTAATACTAGAGGTATGATGAACCTTGTGTTTTGGATTTGGTAAAACAATTTCATTGTGTTTTGGTTTTGCTTCTGGATTTGGTTCTAAATCTTTTCATGATTTGGTTTTAGTTTTGTTTTGGCCCAAGAAATAGGACAGCAGCACAAACACCGGACAATTTGAAAGACTTACGCACAGCAGTGGAAGGCGGGTGGCACTTTAATAAACTATATGACTCTATAGAATGTTTTGATTGATTCAAAAAGAAAATCACTAGTAGCAAAAGTAATTTAGTTGTAGCAAGGAAAAGGCCAATCAAGAGAATAAGAAAATGGAAAACATTCTTTAGGACCCCTGTAGAAATGATTGTTGTTTTTTTTTACAGGCGTGAAAATATGTTACAATTTTTTATTAGATTAGAAGAATTGATGTTTAGTCTGGAAATCCCTGGCCTGGTACGCTTGCGTGGAGACCGGCAGAGACAGAAAGAGTTGCTATGGTTGCGTACAGCTTGAGACAGGAGGAAGTGGCCTCGAGGCTGAAAAAGGTGGACAGAGGATTGCTGCTTCAGAGAGGCTGCTGCTGCAGGACCAATGAAAATCCACAAGAGTCTGATGCCAAGCACCACAGGGATTAAGCTCAAAAGAGGTGGCGCAGAAGCAGGCAAGTTGAGACCAGAAGCAAGAAAAAAGGGAACCCCAGAAGACAAAGACGGGGAAGGCGACCAATAATGAAACCCTGGAGGGTACTTTTTATTCTATTTCAATTCTGTTCCCTAGGCAATCATCATTTGACACCCCTACTACCCAGGAGAGGAGCCCAGAACCCACTACCACTAATGTGCATCAGCCCATGCCATATGCTGGTGAGTCCTTTATTCCCACAGGCCTCTGTAATACAGGAAAGAATATATAAAGGTATAGGAATGCAGAGATGGTAAATTTAATAGATCACTCCTGGAGGCTGCTAAATCTGTAGTACAGTGTATTAGGCCCTATAGTTAGGTATGGGGTACCTGGCCTTTATTAGGTTTGGACGTTAGACTTCTGTTATCCAGGTAGGATTGTTAGTGGCCACTAGGCTCTGTGTAGGCAATAAACCTTTGATACACCTGGAGAGGAGACCAGATCTTACTACCACCAAGCTTGTGCAGTAACTTACTCTTCATATTGCTGTTGTTCAGTAATGTAGGCAAAGCCCATACTAAAAATTGTGCAAGATAGAATTGTTCTTGGGCCCTCCCACCCTTCCTAGTTTATGCAATCAAATTCCAATTAACAAATAAATAGTGTGTTATTGCACATGACACTATTATTGAGTTATCTAGGAAAATTCTGCTTTTAAACAGTAATTAAAATAATAAAAAAAATAGGTACAATGTAGGGAATCAAACTGCTATTGACAGATAACTGTGTGTTATAGCATGTGACACTATTAGTGAGTGACCAGGAAAAGTACTGCTTTTAAACTGTGAGTAAAGGAATTGCACTGTGGTACATGCAAGAGTACCATAGTGCCAGGAAGGAAATCTAGATCCAGATCCAACCTGCTAGAGAATCCAATGATGGGGCAGTACAGAGCAGGAAGCAGAAGCACTTCCTGTGTTGGAGAGGGGACAGGACTGTAAATTGTACAATAAAGACTGGCTTCAGTCCTTACTAAAGAAGAGTCTGCCTAGCGTAATACCTATCAAGTGAGGGGAGTGGCCTTCCTTTGCTCATATGGAGTTTACTGCGATTGGAGTTCCAACTGCAGACCCTCTAGGTCTAGATCCAGTACTTAGTTACTATATTTTTCTCACGTTAGAATGCTTTTTACATTACTGTTATAATGCGACCAAGTGAATTCTAAAAAACTATGTACATATTAGCTTTATAAAAATATTGCACTGTTTTTTCTATGTAATCACATTTTATTTTTAAATGCATCTTCAAATGCTACCACTACCTCTATTTTTCTGACACAGAACACACTGTTCAAACCCAAAATGAGTTATTGACATCAATCAACAGGTGCTATACGCATATTAACAATGGGCATGCCCCTGACCATGTTTACTAGGTCTGTCTACTGAACAGATGGAACTGGCCTGGTGCTTCTGCTGTCTGTCTGTGTTAATTTAGACTCCTGACTTCCACAGTTTGACAATTTAGTGCCAGGAGCCAAATATGTGAAAGAGCAGATTAACAGGCTGTCTATGAAGTACCTGAGGGTATGCTCAGACCTCTTGCTGTTCCTGCAGAACATGACAAAAAAAAAAAGTTTAAGGCATCATTTGTAGCAAAATCATAAATCAGAATAAAACATTTATTCCTTTTTTTTGAGCATCTACTAATTAAACATATGCTTGTCTTAAATAAAATAGCATTTTATTTTCATATTTTAAGGAAATACTGAATAATGAAGAAATTTTACAATAATTTACAATACAATGTTTATTTGCATTTTCATGTGTTCACACTTTCAAAAAACATTTTTATGTAGAATTTTAGCTCTCTGAAATATAATTGTATTACTTGGGAAGCAATCATATATACTGATAAAAAGAAGAAACAGTTTAAATAATGTCTAATTTCAACAATGAAACCCAGTTCTCACATTAAAATACATTTTCAAAATATTTGCTTTATTATTTTCCATTGATATGATTAACTAATAGACTACCAACTATATGCTTTTTGGAAAATTTTAGGATGGTTCCATTGACTACTTACATTCATGTTGCTAGGGGTTCCTAACAGGGTGGCCCACCAGGTTATGTGAAACTACAAGTCTCAGCATGCTTTAACGGCATAGGCATAACTGATACCTGACAAAGCATGCTGGGACTCTTAGTTTCACAGCGCCAAGTGGGCCATAGGTTGGATGAGACTGGTCTACTGAATACAGTACAGTAAATGACAAATGACAAAATACAAAACAAAATACAAAACAGCTATATAACAGCATCTGATAAGAAAACTATATAGGTATATATTTTAACTAGAGATGAGTGCCCCTTGTTTTGGATTTTGATTTTTATGTATTTTTGCTCCGAAAGCATTATTAATATAAATTACATTCATTTCCAGTCAAATTGGACCACCTCACAGCTCACAAGATTGAGGTTGGTTGGTAAATGCTACCATATATTGTCCAGTATCCCACCCTCCAACTTTGTAACATTTGTCAAACGTATTCTCATGTATTGCTATTGTTATATAACATATGAAAGGACAATATCTATGATATCTATGGTCCACCACCACAG
>WWET01003378.1:79803-90078 GCA_011038615.1 Limnodynastes dumerilii
ATATATATGTGTGTGTGTGTGTGTGTGTGTGTGTTTTGACAGTGATGTGGGTAATGTTTATTGTGTTTGTCAGTGGTGATAGCACATTCATACTTAAGTGAAAGTAGCTACTATAAAATACAGTATATATATTTTATAGTTTGTAAAATATAAAAAAAGAAAAACATCGCTGGGACTTGCTGCAGGGTGAGGAATATGGAAGCTGCTATTAACCAGTATATGCCTAGTATTTTTTTTTAGCAAACTAAGGGTCTGATTTACTAAGCTGCTGGTTTGGAAAAGTGGAGATGTTGCCCATAGCAACCATTCAGATTTTTGCGGACATTCTTTATTATGTTAAAACAAAGTGAGAGCTTGAAACTGTTTAGTTGTAGCTCCTAATGGCTCTTAGCACTTGTATGAGTGAAAGAATAGTGTACTTCAAATAAGGCTTTTCTGTATGTATCAATTGTCTAAATGGCACTATCATGATATTATCATAGAAAGCTACTGCAAGTCTATTGATTAAGAACTGTTATAGTATTGTATACTATCAGGGCTATATTATATATAGTATATTGCAATCTTCTTTATTTTAGTATTCTAATATAAATAATGGGATGTACAGTAGTTGCCACTGCGATGACCCATTTTCTGACAGCTAAATTGCAGCTACATCAGTGCTAACACCTTTATAAATAAAGAATATTTTATTCCGGAATGGGTACAATGTTAAATGCTCTTTCCTGGTCTGCTTGTGTTTATTTGCGAGACAGGTAAGGTTAGGGTTGGTCTACAGCGAGAGGAGGGTTAAGGTTAGACTGCGGACATTAATGGTTGGGGTTAAGTAGTAGTAGGCTGCAGGACAAGAATCATTAAGAGTTAGGATGAAGTAGATCCACCTGTTATCTTTGGAGTCTTCATAGAGTCAGCAAATAATGGCAGTCGACGCTTCATTGCCGCAAAGTGATCTGTCAAAAGATCATCGGAGAAGCAATCTAAACCAAATGAAGTAAGCATTAATGAATGCCATAACAGTAGATAATGCTATTTTTTTTTTTTTTTTAAATAATGTTTAATTCAGTGTAGTTCATTAAAAATTAAGGGCTAGGTTTACAAAACTGGAGATGTTCCCTATAGCAACCAATCAAATTGTAGCTGACAGTCTCTAATATGTAATAGGAAAGTAACTGCTAGAACCTGGTTGCTATGGGCAACATCTCTAGTTTTTCTTTTCAGCAGTGTAGTAAATGTAGAGTTTTTCCTAATTTTTCTATATATTTCATATTATTTTCATTACACAAAATGAGCAGCTTAAAACTGACCCTTTGTTTACATCAAACGTGGAACGTGAGTCCAGCAACCATCAATTATAGAAAAGCAAAATATCTCAGTGACTGAAAAGCTTAACCATGATCAAAATAAGATTGGAATACCATATAACCTTATGATTTACATATTTTTGTTGTGGCTGTCTCTTACTCTCTTGTTTATGCAGTATCTGGCCACCATTCCTTTTTCAGTCTTACTTTTTATTACTACATCTGTTCTTTAAGCAGACATGGTCATGTAATTACCGTAGCTATTGCAGTAGATCTGTTCCATTATGCAAAATTGATATACATAATTCTTTAACATATTGCAATGCAACATCAATTTTATTGTATAAACAGGGACAAATTAGTGTCCGTTTCATGCATTTTTGTTGACAAGTGAAAGTGTTCTTGTATGTCAGTACCGATACTAATGAGTATGTTCACAAAAGGCATTTATTGCTATTAAAACTTCTAAACTGGAAAAAAATGAAGGTATTGTCTATTTAAATCAGCCAATTGTCTCTAGCAGTAAACATTTATCTGTTCACTGACTCAATTTCTCACAAACATAAAGATCAAAATATTCAGAACAGTATTTTGATCATTATATTCACAGGCAATGAAGTGACTAAAGGTATTCAAAATAATTCACCACACACAACACATGCCTATTAGATATGCTAACTTACCCAATGGTTCAACATAATAATTACCCTGTATGACAAGGTTAATTATGAGGAAGACAGACATTTTGGTAGTTTAATGCTGCCTTGTCCAGAGAGACTGCAGTTTGCAACTAATCCCCGGAGATACTATAGCAGTTAAGCAGTTAAACATAGTAGTTCTTGCAAAGCTATTAAGAATACAGTATATATACCCTGTGAGCAATAAGAGAAGTAATTGTAAAAAATAGTGTGGAGAGAGGAAGTAGAACTAATAACCTGCTTCCTTTCTTCCACACCTGGACGGTCTGTATCCTCTACAAAGAAAACGAAAACCAAAGGAAGGGTGTAGTGAGTGGAAAAGGCGCTAGTTTAACTAACAGGTGGGTACCAGTATAAGCACCTTGAAACACTTTAAACACTATGAATAGCCAATGTCTTGACGGTGTTTAAGGGGATGATTGTTCATCCAGTAACCTCAGGGCCAGGAAAAGTCAAGCTAAAAATACTTTAATTGTAATTTGTCAACATGAATAAATGAATGAATAAATAAATATAATAAAATTACACGACAATAAAATACATGAAATTTTAATACACATAAAAGAGTTTAAAGCGGTATAATGCTAAATGGTAAAAGAGCAGTGCTGTCCCAATTTGTGGCCCACAAATGGAGTGAGGCTTATGGGAAAGTGCGTGGCTTTCTGTGAAATGTGGTGTGTTTGCAGTATTCGGTTATTACTGGGAGCAGTTTGGTGGAACTGGGTGGGGCTTATTTTGTCCAACTTTCAGGATTCTAAATGTGGAGAGCTACGATATTTTTACATATAAATGTTGTCTATGCTTTTCCCTCACTAAATGTGTGATGACTACTGTCCCGGGCCCCAAAGCTGATGGGTTTGCAGATACATACCATGGCTATTACCACCGCCAATACTTGCTGCTTAGAGCTTTTACACTAGCAGACCAATTTGCAGGGAAATTCTTCCCTGCGCATCGGCCTGCTGGTAATGTACTTCACCGGCACCCATCCTCCTATGTGACACAATGACACATTTGGCGTTGTGTAGGGGCGGGGCAACGCGGATGTGCCCCGGGCTCCAAAATATCTGGCGGTAGCCCTGTCATTTCATTTCCTTTGTACTGTCTAACCAGTTACATCAAGTACAAGTACTATAAAGAGAGAGATGGTGTCAGCCATTTCCTGAGGAGAAATGACACAGAGACATTGGGTAGGAGCAAAAAACAGCTGTTTAGCTGAGCAAGGTGCTACAGATGAAGAGACTCACAGCATTACATACAGTGCAGTTTCTAGACCTAGCAGAGCCCAGGGTGGAAACAAATTCTGGCACTTCCCCCCAAAAAAACTAATAAAAAATAAAAGGTATGCATCCAGCCTTTTACTTTCATCCCCTTGTATGTGTCCAGCCATCCACTTCTGCCAACTGTTGTGTGTCCAGTCTCCATTTGTGCCCCTTATATGTGTTTCAGCGTCCCCTTATATGTGCTCATCCTCATTTTGAGCCGCGTTTTGTGTCAAGCCTCTTTTTGTGCCCCTTATATGTGGTCAGCCTCCTTTAGTGCCCTCTTATATGTGTTCAGCCTCCTTTTGTGCCCCTTATATGTGTTAAGTCTCCTTTCATGCCCCCGTATATGTGTTCAGCCTCCTTTAGTGACCACTATATGTGCCTAGCCTCATTTTGTGCCGCCTTATTTGTGCCCAGCCTCTTTTTGTGCCCCCTTTCAGTATATGTGTTCAGTCTCCTTTTGTGCACCCTTATATGTGTTCAGCCTTTTTTTGTGCCCTCTTATATGTGTAAAGTCTTTAAACTTTTTTATTAAAAACCTTTTCTAACTTACGTTAACTTACCTTTATCTTCTCCCTCTTGCTCCTTCCTCTGCGGCGCAGTGAAGAATGACGTCATTCAATTAAACTGTACTGGATACAGGACCAAATCTATTCCAAAGAATAATGCTAAATAGTGTTATTCACTGAAAAAGATTTGGTACTTATGGGCTTTCGTAGGAGCCCTGTATATCCAGGACAGTTAAGCTGAATGATGCCAGAGAAATCTGTTATCTGATGAGGCTGGGTGTTCTAAAGAGGGGCTGCCCTATTGGGTGCCCCCATTTAAGTCATCTAGGGGTGCGCCCCATGTGATAGCATGGCTTGTTCCCCCCTAGAAATGGCCTTGATTACATAGTGCTATCTGTACTCACAGAAATAAGTTGCAGTTTAAGGATAGTTAGGGATAGTTGGGGAACAGCCCTGAAGATAAACACTGGACTGTGATATTTTTATTGTTACACTATGTTTGATATTCCTAAGCACTGGGAGGAAACAATAAGAGCCTGGCAGTCATTTTGTGGAAAGTAATCAACTGTCAGTGTGAGAGAAATACCATACTCCGCGTCTGGAATATTCTATGCTGTTAAAGACATTTGAGCTCCACAGAAAGACAGGCCTGATATAAATGTGTGACCTGTGCAGTGTGTGAGTGTGACACAGCAGAGTCTAGCGCTGTTATATTGTATTGATAACTCAAAGCAGTTAAGGTAGTGAAATAGTTGATATAGTTTAATAAGGCACATATGTCACATACACTCAAATTGGTTATTAGGCCATATTTCATATTTTTAAATTGGATTGTTACTCATTTTCTTGATGTTGTTTAATAAATGTGTTAGAGCAGCTCCCGCACCTTATTAAGTGTCTAGTGTTTATTTTATGGTGGTGGGCAGGGGGTTTCCTGAATCTTCCCCTGGTGTCCATAGTACCAGCCACTCCCCAACATTGTTCATTTCACCACTGTATTATAATTAGACATCCATATTTCATGAAAATATACAGTGTTTTGCAGGCCTTAATTGTAAGCAATCTGTATGTACTATAGCAATCTGACTTTGCTAAACAGCATTGCTTTCATGTAATGCATTGGAATTGGCTCAGAAAACTAATTTCTCAGAGCTTTAAATATTATGCTCCCTTAGTGCAGAATCCAACTAGAGGAAACCATTTAAAATGCATAAATCTTGCACATATCTGTACGCTAACATTTGAGTTTCACAGCTACGCTTCTAATTTATACTGTATTAATTATAGTGACAGCATTTCTTGGAAATTCAAGCCACTCTGTCTGCTTTCATGTTTTTATATAAGCAAGACATTTTACTTCCACGATAAACTTCCATCAAAGCTAGGTAACAGTGAAACATTTTTGTGATGAGTCCATATTTGAAAATGACATCTGTCAAAATTCCCCGGAATATTAGATAAATGTCACCATCACCAACCTGAGCAACTCTAATTATCAACAACTGTCCCAAATCAGGCAGGACTGCACCAACTCTTGGGCCACAAAAGGGGTAGGGCTTAAACAGGTGGAGTTTAGACGAAATATGCTCAGTTGAGGGTGTAACTCAGTGGGGTTTTGGGTGGAATAGGATCAAGGCTTATTTTGTCCTAATTTTGTAGCTCTAAATGTTGGGAGGTGTGGAAAAGTAATCTATTAATTTTATTGCTCAAAGTAAAAAAAAAAAAAAAAAAAAAAAATGGAGGATAGGGGTCTAATCAGGAGACTTCCGAAATTTGGGCAGTTCTCCCGGGACAGCAGGCAAGTTCCATCCACTGCAAATTATTTCAGTAATTCTTAGGGCCCGATTTACTAAGCAGTCATTTGTAAAAATGGCTGTTTATTTGGCAATTTTCCAGTGATTATGAAATCGCTGTACTTACTAAAGTAATGTCACCTGAAAATTGCCAATAACGCTGTCTCTTCTAAATTGCCATTGTTAAAATCGCCATGGTGATTTAGTAAAGGCAGAACATACAAATCGCTGTATTTACAATTTGTAAAATCTCTGTAAAGTCGCCCAAAATTATTGTGAATACACCCTTCCTGCACTTTATATAGTTGTTGCTTTATTTGCACCTTATTTGCGTTTTGAAGTTACCAGCATTGAAACTTGATATTTATTTGCTATCTGGACCTGTCATATTTTGGCTGATTGACACTGATCGGATTTCAGCATAGCGGAATAAGTCATCTGACTGAGGCTCCTACATTACATCAGTGGAGCACCATACCCTCATACTCAGCAGTCCAGGTTTTCTGATGCCGGCCTCTGCAGTGTCTCTTTGAGGTTGATTTAATTCCAGCACAGATGATTCAGCCATCTGTTGGTGCCTTTTACAAGTATTCCAGCGAAGTACTGCATATCCAGCTCAGCTGATCTAGCTGTCCACAGCAGTATTCAAAGTACGACAGGAGTCACTTCAATCTATTTGCCTACAGAGCTCAATAGTTACTGTTACCTTAGGATTCTCACCACCCAAAGCTTTGAGAGCTACACCGCATGTCTTGAGGTCCCTTAATAGCACTCACCTATATCTACTCCGTTATTGACCATTGGGGTTGTGAGTGTAGGCGGCACACGCTGTGTGAGATACTGGAAATATTAAACTGTAGTCTCCTCTTTTACATAATTACATTTAACTGTGGACACTGTTGCAATTAATTTTGGGGATCTTTTATAGGTTCTTAAGTTATCAAGCCCACTTATCAATTATATGATGGCACTTTATTTCTACAATCTGCTATATATTTTTTTTGTGGAGCAAATTTTATCATGTGAATATCCAATAGCAGCAACAAATTGGACTCTACTGTGAATTTTTCTAGTGCAATATTCTTGGGTGATTTATTAATTATTGACAATCTAAAGATTTTATATTTTATGTTTTATTATATTTTTTTGCATTTTACTCTGTGCTTTTAGAGAACATGAATTGCCTTGAATAAATTGATATAAATATTTTCTAAACACTGTTTATCTTTTGTTAATTTGTTCCTCTTGAGGAATCTCTCTTTCCTCCTTAATCAGCTGGATTATATTTATTATTTGAATCCCACCACCTCAATTAGCGCTCTAGTTTGTATTTTGTATTTGAATAAAAAGAGGTGGGTGTGAGTGACGTTCTTGTTCAAATCCACACCCACATAGAAAATAAGCCCACTTTTAAAATGTAAAAAAAAAAAATTTAAATCCTTTATTTATTGTGCCAAAAATAAAAAAAACGTTTTATCCTTTAAAAATCCCAGCAGCGGCATGCACTTAGCCCTTAGCATGCTGCGACAGTGCTTGCTGTGCATTTTAGTACCATGTCAAGTCTTTTTGGCATGTCGCCACATACATTATGTGCCCCGTATCTGTAATAATATATACAGGGCCCTGTTATGTAGTTTAAACACACACTGCCCATTATATAGTTTAAACACACACTGGTCCCTATATAGTTAAAACACACACTGGCCCTTATATTGTTTAAACACATAATGGCCCCTGTATAGTTTAAATACACACTGATTATTGTGGTGAACACAGTCACCTAGGTTGGTACTTATATTAAGTTATATTATATTAGCAGCTGTTGGTGGGGAGAGTTCTACCTAATCTCCCTAAAGATAAGCCAGACAAAAAAGAAGAATACCACAGCGCTAAGCCTGCTAATTGGCTTTGCGCTGTTTTCACCAGTTTTGAAAGAACCTTAAATTACCGAGCAGTGGTAAAATAATAAGATTTTAATCAACAATAATTCAGTTAAACCACCATAAAACACAAAACACAACAATAACAATAAAATTGTGTACAGCTGTAATATCTTGGTTAAACAGAAAGATGTAATGGGCAGAGTAAACCATATAGACTGTATAGGCTCCAAGAAAATATATGGGAAGCAGAGTAGTAGGGATATCCTTAAGGCTGTCTATAGCCTAATATGATTGCAGTCAATGGCCCCGTTGTTGGTAGTAATGGGCTATACCGAAACTTGGATGACTCAGTTCAGATACCACATCAGTGGTTAGGGGTGATGTCTCTCCCAGCCATAGGTTTAATAAAACTGCTGTATATGGTAATCCCAAAAAAAGTCTCTCCTTAAGCCCCGTAAAATGCTGAGTTGGAAGCCCGTGTGTAGCTTTGGATGGTAAAGTCGGCAATACTCACTGCCCTTAGAGTGCTATATGCCCTAATACTAACTTTTCTGAAGTCTTCTGTGTTGATTGGAGACTTCGGTGTACAGGTCCTTCTTCTTCTTGTGGAGCTTTGATGACAAGATGTTTCTTCTTCTGGGTCCCCCCCAGGGGCCCTATTTATACCCTCTAATTAACTCGCCCCTTAGAAAATCTAGCCCTTAGTATTACAAGGGATTGGTCATCCAGACCCACCCACCCCCAGGAACACTATAAATAGCAGTGATGATGGACAGGGGATGATTTGCATAAATCACGATTTGCATAACTTACAATTTGCATATCACATTATGCCCACCCCCTCATTAGCATATATTTCTTCCCTCCGAGATTTCACCAAAGGAAGATTAAAGTAATAAAACTTAGACCATGGGTCTAATTCAGTAGTATAACACAAGAAGTATAACAGTTGTATATTGGCAAAACCATGCAGCATTTCACTAAAAGCTGATATCAGCATTCAAACTCAGGACCGCTGACCCTGGAGGTTACTCCTCCACTGACTGAGCTATTCTAACTGATGGATAGCATCTTGTATTCCCTCTGTATTAAGGCTCTGTATTGTTATTCCTTAACGTTTTAACTCCACCCCAGTATGATATAAACCCACAAATTCCTCCTTGCAAGATTATTGTGCTTCCTGACTGTAATCATGTTCTGCTGTTTGGTTGCTGCCTAACCACAATCATTATTGACTTGTGTATTGTTATTGGCTTGTTCTCGATTTCGCATTTGCCCCACCTTTGGTACTATAATTTTTCTTGATAATTCACCTCTCTCTCTCTCTCTCTGTCTCTCATTCAGGCTTACCCTATTGTACTCTATTACTTACCCTAAAATTTTGTGACCAGCCATTAAGGATTCTTTTATTTTTAAGTTACTGTTGCACTCTGAAAGTAATTATGGACCAGATCCAAACTTACTACAAGGGGATGTTTTCCGATCACTCTCTCCAGGATGTGGGACAATGCCATCCTCTATCACCATATAGTTTTTTGTGTTTTGATTTCTTTACCATATATTTACATTGATTTTGAGGAGCATTTTCTATATATTATTTATTAAATATGCCCTCTGCCATTTGCTTAAAATAAAAGCACAGCTGCTACCTCTTTACCAAGTCACCCCAAGTACCACCAGACAGTGGTTCAAATCCCATCAGTGGTACTAGTACCACTGGTTGAGAACCCCTATGCTATGGTCTATAGCTCTCCCATTTCTTCTCTGTTTATCATCACATTCTGTTATATTGCTATTTATATAAATAGCCTTAGAAGTGAATGGATAATAATTAATATCAGTAAGCCTCACGTCACCTGTCTGGGAGAGCTACAGTCCTGGAAAAGGAGGAAAATCATCATCAGAGACTCCAGGCTGTATTTATATAAACAGAAAAAACAAATGAAAATATATGCAAAGGTAAACCATAAAAAATGGAACTATACAAGTCATTATACAGAGAGAGGAAATAAAATCTCTCTTGGACAATAATATTAATACTGTATATGATTAACCAGTCCATCTAATGTGATGGAAAAGGTTAGTATAACCTGCAAATTAGGTCATGTAAATGGATCAAGAATTAGATTGAAGGTGTGAGGTGAACCATGGCAGAAGAAAGCGAGGCTGAATATTGGAATATCTCATTACATGGCATCTATGCACTCAAGTGAAGATACAATGGTAGAATGTATTTATAGATCCTAATGAGCCAATAACCAGCTGCATTACTTTGCATTCATATAGCTCTTATTTGTGCATTGTTTCTATCTGACTGTTTGAGTCTAAGTCTAAAAAAAATAATGTACAAGTGTGGATTGTTTATGTACACAAGGACACGCTTAGTTATAGGTTTGTCTTCATAACATGTGAAATCAACTGCAGTGTGTGGATTCTGACTGGTATTTTTTTTTAAAGCAATGAGTAAGATTTCTGTGTATAAGCAGAAAGGGTACAGGAAAAATGAGGGCAATAAAGTTGAAAGATACCTGTGTTTTCTATAAACAATTTTGAAACAGTGGTTTTGGATGTTACATTTGTGAAAGGTCATGAAAGAAGGCTTATGGCGCATTTGTGAATTTGCTTTTCCTAAATATTTATAGGAAAAAAATATCACAAACAGATAGTTTGTCATAGCAGATACTCAACCTAAATATAACGGTACAGGAATCAAACACCGCAGATAAAATGCCTGTATTAATTTACTATAATGTAATTAAAGGCATGCGATTCCTACAGTCCAGCTCTGGATAAGTTGTAATGCAAATAATCAGTATTAGGTTCAGC
>WWET01003378.1:96595-110826 GCA_011038615.1 Limnodynastes dumerilii
GAATTTTCGTACCGATACGCTGGTCGTACTGGGCTTAGCACGCCCATACTGTACAATTTAAATGGCTATCCCCGCCTCTGTGTAGTAACTCGAGCGTCCAGACTATCGTCGTACAAAACGCATGCCCCTTGGGCGAAAAATACGCTGAAAATACGCTCGCTGTACGCTCATGTCCTTCGGACGACCGGAAGTTGTCATACTGCACATGCGTAGTGCGTTTTTCCCCCCGAATTTTCGCTTACGATCGGCGTACTATCACTTGCGGCCGTAGGTCTGGATCAGGCCCATTGTCTTTAAGACAAAGCAGTTGTTATGACTTCAGGTATCAGGACAAATTAAATGAATCCAGTGCATTACTAAATGTCAAATATTTCATTAGGTTTGTACAAACTAAATTGGTATGGGTGGATAAATGTCTGCCTATGTTGTTATAAATGTCCTATTGTGTGAATCCTTTTGATTTATCTGTACAATATTTGTTATAAATCTATGGCCCAGAAATTAGTTTTTTCAGGTCAACAAACTGAATCTAAAATACCCAAAACAATGTGTCTCAATATTAAACTGTTGACTTATAGGATGATCCAAACCTCTCTTTACCACCCACTTAATTCTAACCACTCTTACATACCCATGAAAGATTCTGAATAACTCCCAACAGCCTTCATATTACTTTGACATTAAGTGACCCTCAATTTCTTTTTTAGTAGTGATGCTACTATATCTTTAAAACAAAGGAGTTCCCTGGAGATCCACCCCCACAACTGTTGCTACGATTGTGAAGATGAAGAGATTTGATCATTTTTATAATATTTTAGTAACTTAACTGTCTGTTACACATGTCATTTGTATAGATATTTAATTAATTCATAAAAAAAAAAAAAGTATTTGAATAGTTTCAAATAATATGCAGAAGTCTTTTGGAAAACACATAAAGTGTTAACAAGTGAAGCAGAAATAATACTTTCATATTATTTTCTATTTTTTGGGGCAATCACGACTTATTTGCTAAATTTGTCAAATGTTTCTTTTCATCTGTCACAAAGGAAGAAATCCCAGCACCAACACTATGAATTATGAATGCAGGCTTCAGACACAGTGCGCCAGTAGCATGTTGTGAAATGTCAGATACTGTGGAGCAGCGCAGTGAATCTCGAGTCTCTCTCTTCACCTGAAGCTTGGTATATATTACATGTGTATTGACACAGATGACATTGATCTTGTGTCCACTGACTCAATTGACTTCTGTTCCCAAGTCTCTCTAGTACTTGTAAAACTAATCAGTTACTTGTTAAAAGATCATACATGAACTCCTGTAGTTCAAAATGAGGAATTTTATAAATTCATTTACATTTAGTTCCAAGGGCTCTGATTCACACCTAAGAAACTGAGGCCTCATAGGTGCAAAACTAGCCAATTTTTGCCATTGGGCAATGCTTAGTCAGTGTGACTACGCAATCTACTTAGCCCTTAGGCACATAGATGAACTACGTGCGTTCTTTAAAGACCGCATGTAGTTATTTAGGTGAAAGGAGGCACGCCACGGCAGCCTCCAGGGAAAATTAGGTAAAGTGGGTGGGAGTAGGGATCTAGATTAGGCTGGGAGGGAGGGCTGGGGATTGTCTGTGCTTATTTTTCCTCCTTAAGAGGGGAAAATATGCATGGTGATTTAAGGTTGCCCATGGCACTCGTAAGTGCCATTAAGCACCTTAAAATGGGGGCCGGGCAGGGGAGAGAAGTATGTGCGGATACATGTGTATCAGCACCTATGGATCCCACATGTAAGTGTGAATCCGGTCCAAGGTTTTTAGTATTGAGTACTATTTAGTTTGTGTATTTTCTGTGTGAGACTATGCAAATCAGAGTCTAATATTAAGTACCCAATTCATTGAAAACAGGAGTCATTAGCCAGAGGGACAGCCAGGAGGAAGGAGCGTTACGCAGGACCCAGACAGGAGAAGAAGCACTCGAGTCCTGTATGTATTTGGAGAACTGGGGAGACTCCATGAGGTATGCTCTCAGTTTGGAAAGAAATTGGATATTTAGAGTTAATATTAACACAGGTGCTGCTGTGTGGTTTACATTGAAATTGCAAAACAAAATGAAAAAAAATACACCTACACAGGGGCATAGGGGTGTAGAAGAACAATAAAGGGTGCACAGTTGCATAATAATGACTAAAGCCAGTTGTAAGGAGGAATTAAAATGCAAATTTTTTAAATTATTTAAAACAATAGATAAAAGGCAAAATATTTACCTTGTTTAACATATTAAGTTTAATATACATATCACATTACATGTCAAAATAGAATAAATTCATCAGCCAGCAAACTTGTGAAGATAATAATAAGCCCATGAGGACTCCGTGCACCCTATCTAGTGAACGGCACTGACTCTCGATAAGCCACTAGCATCCTCACGGGCGCACTTCTCCCTTCTGGGTTGAATCTGGCCCTCCCTACCTTGATCAATGGTGTGGGATCCCGTTAATTAACGTAGAGTTTATCGAGCATACATTTATACATTTATTCAACCATCTCTTTGTGCCTTTGAGAAAGCCATATCCCAGGTGAAATGTGCGTCAGGTGTTTTGCAAGAATCCACATTGGAACCCAGAACCATGTGCACCGGAAGACTTTAGATAGAATTTTGGGTGTATGCTCGATAAAGTCTATGTTCATAAACAGGGTCCCGAACCATTGATCAAGGTAGGGAGGGACAGATATGACCCAGAAGGGAGAAGGGCACCTGTGAGGACGCTAGTGGCTTATCAAGAGTCAATGCCGCTCACTAGATAGGGTGTACAGAGACCTCGTGGACTTATTTATTATCTTCACAAGTTTGTTGACTGATTAATTTGACATGTAATGTGAAATGTATAATGAACTTAATATTTTATACGAGCTAAATATTTAACCTTTTTATCTATTGTTTTAATGATTGAAAAAGTTTGCATTTTAATTCCTCCTTACAACTGGCTTTAGTCATTATTATGCAAGCGTGCACCCTTTGTGGTTCTTCTACAACCCTATACCCCTTGGTAGGTGTATTGTTTTTCGTTTTGTTTTTAATATTTATATGGATGTGGGACATGCACTAATATTTATATGGATGGGGGACAAGCATTAATATTTATATGGATTGTGGGATTAATATTTATATGGATCGGAGGACAACCAATAATATTTATATGAATGGGGGGCATGCATTTATATACATATGGATCGGGGGACAAGCAGTAATATTATATAGAATAAAACCAGAATGGAAGCTGCTTAATCAATTTATTAAGTAATTATTATATAGGACTGGGGCCATGACATGCAGCAGCATGCTATTAACCTTTGGCATGCTGCCACTTATAGTACTATAAAGCACAGCATGCCCTGCAATACATGGGCATGCTGTGCCTTCTAGTACTATATATGGCAACATGCTAAGAGTTAATAGCATGCCGTTGTATGTATTTTTTAGTCTAAAATAATGTTAATATTTTGATCTAATGAATAAACAGTATTGATAGAAATTATTTTAAAACTAGGTATTTATTTATATGATAAAAACCAATATGATCCCTATTGATGAATAGGAAATCCATATGACTAATACCAGAGATAGATTTCTATACACTGGTGCTAAAGGAAAGTTAAGTTGAATAAATATGTATTTTATATAAACAACAGTAGAGATTATGGACCGGATCCAGACCCCCGCGTGCTTTCCGTGCGCGCGTGGGGGTCTGAAATTACGCGAGACAGAGGGGAGTGCACACCCCCTGTCACTCCCCTCTGTCGTGCGGGCTTTATGGCAGCTTACGCTGCCATAAGCCTGCCTTAAATGCGACGGGCGGATCAGCAGTCCGTACGACCGCTGATCCGCTACAGTGTTGGAGCCCCCTCCCACACTGTACACTTTACATGCTTCCCCCCGCCCGCTTTAGCGGGCGGAAGGGAAGCACAGCCCATTTTCACGCAAATGGGCTCGACGGAACAAAGTTCCGTCCGATTGTTTAAACGCTAGGATTACTATAGTAATCCTAGCGTAACTATATATAGTAGGATTACTATAGTAATCCTAGCGTAACATCTGGAGGGCACATGCGCCCTCCAGTTCAGTCAGGTGATTTACGTGACTTAAATCTGGATCCGGTCCTTAGTTAGGAACTTTAGTTTTTTAATGATATTTAGCATGTAATTTCTAATTATAAGTGTTAATAAGTGAGTAACAACATCATTACTTTAAAATTCATTGTAATGTCATATATCTCACATTGGGAAGTTTGGTATTTTTCTGGTGGTGCCTACGTGCGTGCCAAATGTTGCGACATGTGTCTTTAGGGCTACATAACTTAATTCCATACGCTTGGAGATCCATCCAATAGGGTAACCCAGCAAAAGAGCAGTGCTTTAGAATAAACTGGAGTGTAGAAGCCGGTCACAAGCCAGACAGGTGTTTGTCTTTTACTGGCCTGTGACCTGCTTCTACACTCCAGTTTATTCTAAAGCACAGCTCTTTTGCTTTTAACCCGGGTATTCCAGCTAGCAAGGAACGGTGCTACTCGGATGGGTAGTCTGAGTCACTGTGAGCCCTTGTTTATTATTTTTCTCTGCTTGTTTTTTGGTATTATATGTAAAAATAAATATTGTTTTTATTTATCTCTGGTGGAATCCCCATTTTGAACCGACGGAGGAGGGGAGCACCGAAGTCTCGGGACAGTGGGGATTTCCCCTTCCGACACAGAAGGAGATTCTGTATACACTTTCCCATGGCAACAGCCGGCACAAACTCTCTCTCGCTGCACGTGGAGAAACTCGGCATCTATACAGCTCCGGAGGTCCCATCTATGCACCAGCACTTTTGATATCTTGTCTTCCATATCCAGAGACTTCAATAACTGTGAGTGATCCATCCAAAGCACGCACGCGGGAACATTTGTTCAGGAATTTACTTTTGATCGATGTATTATTACTTCAGGAGATGAAGTTTACTTCAATCTGCATAGCACTTTAGACCCTGTTTTTAAAATCCCAAATTTATTTGTTTTATTTATTGATAGCAATTCATTTCACTTTTGGTAGTAATTGACCATGTATTGAATGACCATATATTTATTTTAAGTCACTGTTCACCTTTTACCGTTTTGTTTATTTATTCATCGTATTTTAAAGGGTGGACTTACATATTACAGGAGTATTATTCACCCTAATGAAGTTTTTTAAGGTTTTATAAATTTTATTTAATCCACACAATTATATTCACACAGGCTATTTATGTAAGTATAGAGACTAAGTTAATAAAAATAGTAAATTCTGTTCACAGCATAGTAATTGTATGTGCGTTTCTTAGGTGATTTCCCACGGTTTTTATCTATTTTTAACCCTTTACCATATCCCCTTAATTAAAACAAAATAATCTAGGCAGCGCTAAATGAGTAAAATATTAATTTTTATTGTATGCAATGTATAAAAAAAATATTACAACTATTCATTAATAATACAATCTGTACATAAAATACAATAATAACAGGTATGATTATGATTCAAGCAATATCGATGGTTCACAGTTGATGTCCACTGATTACAAAAATATTATATAACTTAAATTTCTTAGTATGGTGGCCATCAATTGATATTATTTTGATATGGCAATTGATATTAATTTGTTCCTCTGAAGCATGGACTTGCCTATAATTTCAATTACTAAGAATTCAGGTATTGAACAATAAATGTCCAGATGGATTTCAGATTATAAATGATCAGTGGAAATGATTGCACACGATTGGCTGTCAAATCTGCTGATGTTAATAGAAGTACGTTATTCCAGAATTTAAGGCAAGCAATAAATGAACTTTGGCTTGTATAGCAGTCAGTGTGATATATACTCACTCAAAAACCTCGGGTACGGACGTCTCCGTCACCAGCGTGGAGATAGATGTTATATTGGTCAACTCACATTTATTGGTAACGATGATAAGTGGTGTTTGTTCCAGTTAGGGTAACTTCCAACATTCGTTATTGGGACGTATGTCAAGGCTTTCTTCTATTCCCGTCTGTGGCCGGCAAGCACACTAGCCGGAGAAGTCTGTCGAGAGCCGATAGTATAACTATCAAATGTCACGTTACCTGCCTTTCATTGGCCAGCTGGTATTCTGTTCGGAAGTGCTCTCGTATTGACTGGATCAAATGGAATGACTGTCGAATGTTATCGTCCACAGTGATCTCTGAATCTGTGTCATGTTAATAAACCTTTTTATGTGATCAAGAGTATGGTGCGTTCATTACGCTTGCTTGCAGTGCAACAAAATAAAGTCAAAATTTGAAACGCTGTGCAGTGGATGATTAAATGAAACTTGAATTTGGTTGTTAGCTTTTACTCACGGTCCTTGACGCATTTCATTGAGTCAACGCTCAATTTCATCAGAAGGCAGAATTAATAAATTAAAGCTCAAACACTCTCATCATTATATAACTATAACTCACTTATAAGAGTTTTATTTTTACACTGATTTAGAAAAGCTGCACTATTTTTAATAATAATTTAATTTAATTTAATTGAATTAAATTCATATCACTATGAAGATACATGAATTATATGAAACAATTGATTATGATTAAGATTATTGATAAAAATATAGAGAAAGATGTACTATTAATTAAACACACTAATTATGATTAACACCAATTAATAAATAATGCACAATAGTACATGGTTTATCTATAGGATCACTCTTTATTTACTTGAATGCAACTAGTGTAGTGTATGGGTAATAAAACTGTAAAAAATATTACGTAAAAAAATAAAAAATATTATAAAAATAACTAAATAAAACTGATTGATAATTAATTTTGATTACCATAATTATTATGGAACTATTGATATACTGTATATTCATTACTAACATACCAAGATAATTATGGGCTGCCTAATGAATATAAATAAATATAGGAGGAATAACACTCTAGGGAATAACTTATTAATACATATCAATGAGTATGCTAATAAGGTAAATATTAATAATTTTAAATGATAGGAATGAATATAAAAATGAATATATGTTAATAATCAAATTAACTAATGAAATAAACAATTCATGAGCATTGAGTTTTAATTGTAATAATTCACAAATGATCATGTTAAATGGTTAATATAATATTTTGAAATAATATTTTGAAACAAATATAGAATAAGTACTAAATGGTAAATTTATCAATTCAATTTAATATAACATAATATTATGATATCAGATTGATATAAGGGGTTTATACAATTCGACAATTAAAGATTTGGTTCAATAATCACCTACATTCACATATAATTATATATAACTCACTTATTAGATTTTACTTTTATAACTTTAAACATGTAATTCACACTTTCACAAAAAAGCTCAGACATATGAATTTTATTAAGTATTTGATGTACATAATCAATAATGTAAATGTGCACATCTGAGAGAGAAGAAAATTCACAATCAATGTTCAATAATATTATTTATTCTAAATGATGTTCAATGTATACTAATGACACTTTTTTATAATATCATTATAAACAGCAGGAATTATCGGTTAATAATAATCGTGATCAATACAAATTCATAAGCCACTAAACACTTTTATTAAAAATGTTATTATTTATTTCATCAATATTGCTTGTTTATTTATTTATTTGAAGATTTCACTATCACCAAAATGCACCAATGTGAATCAAAAATACAAAACTGATGAATAAATAAATCTGACCACCATGATCATTGTGGGAGTAATTATAATTAATATATATTGCATTTCTTTTTAATTCTAATATACCTAGATACTCATGAGATGTTTAATGAATATAAAAAAACATAGGAGGAATAGCGCTCTAAGAAACAATTTATCAATACATATGAAAAAGCATGGCAACAAAGTAAATAGCAATAACTTATACTGATAGGAGATAACAAACGACAGTGTTCAAATTAGCCAATCATAACACTCCACAAGGTATTTAAACTTTCAGTTGGTGATCGGCCAATTGATGCCTCTGACGAAGCGGTTGTGAAACGCCCGTCAGTCTTAGCGGTGTGCTGTGCACGAGCACCCGCTTTTTTATCTAAATATGTATTCTGGCTGTTAAATATAAATATCACAGATACTAGGTTGTTAATCTAGATCTGTGTCTGTAGCGGGGAACTAGCCAGGCGGTAGCGGTACCTTTAACTAAACGCTGGAAAGGGAAAATTTCTATACGATTCCCTTAGTTTCCATTACCCACCGCTATTAAACTGTTCAAGACTATCTATACTCCTAATATACTACTAAAGACATCTGGTAATTGCTCTATAAAATATTATATACAATATTTAAAGGAGATTAAAGCACCTAACAGGAAATTGGAGTGTCTTTTAGCCATATCCCTATAAATGCTTAAGAAATAATTAAGAAGAGAGTATATCTTTAATTTTGGATTTATAATCTAGTAACAGGATCTACTCCAGTATCTAATTACTAGACCTTGCGAATCATTTGTACTCAACAAAAGATACTATTAAGATCAACAAAGCATTAAATAAACACCTTAATTATTTATAAACTGATATATTTTGGATAAAGCGCTGTTAACCCAGCACTTTGATAAATTAATGTATTATTAAATTGTACTCTCTGAGGAAATCGCTATATTGGCGGAGAAATGCGTAAGAGTGTACTCCTAGGACTCTATTTTATTCATTGAATATATGAATTATTGGGACTCAGGTCATTTAATACTGTTGGCATCGGTGCACACTCATAGGACTGCATAGTGGGACGGATGGCTCCAGACATAGAGGAGAACCTGGCTAGGACATTGTTCCATTACGGCTTGCTTGGCCAGCCCCCCTTTACACTATTGGCTACACGGAGCAACGTAGAGACGGTCTGTGGTTTACCATCCAGACCCATTCTCCCACAGCCCTGAACCACGTGGAGTGAGTGTGGGTGAGCGGGACGCCGCAAGCCCGAATAACTACTCACAGCAAAGCACCGACATGCTGATAGAACTTGCTGCAGACCGGCATAAGTCAGTGGGTGAGCAATAACACATTGAAGCATTGCTATTGTAGTACGCTGGTAACCCCTGAGCATTGGCAAATATTATATCTGTATTCTATTGCGTAAAAGCTCATTTCTATATGTTGCAGTGCACTGCTAAAAACCTGGAGTGAGATTGATATACTATTCCTGAATCATCCAAAAGTGGAACGTTGTTGCAACAGATCTGAGCTACATTGTATCAATATAGGTCTAATGCTATATGCTGTGCCTGCCAAGATTGGCTTTATATCTGAGATTTTATGAAATTGAAGATACCTAAAAGTCTTCTTGATTTCTTTTTATACTAGACTCCTAAGGAGCATTCTAATTTTATATTTATATTTATTTGCTTCTATAATAGAATCTATTTTAGTGATTTAGCGCTCTGGTTTGTTGTACATGTTTGTTTTATAGAGATAGGTTCTCTCTATCGAGTAGCTGCTTTTTCACTTTAATACATCTGTGGATACTGGTTAACGCTATTTGGACACTACTCTCTGTATTTTTTCGTTTACAAACCAGCCTGCCTGGTTATAAGAACTGGTACTTTATTTACCTATTACATCTGCACGCCAGCTTGTCTGGCTCAGCATTGTGCAGTAAATATTCAGCATACCTTTAAACTCTGTACGCCTGGGGTCATCAAACTTTTTAAACAGGGGGCCAGTTCACTGTCCCTCAGACCGTTGGAGGGCTGGACTATAGTAAAAACAAAAACTATGAACAAATTCCTATGCTATCTGTGTGAGCAATTTAAAGATATATCCCTGCATGCAAAGTATACAATTAACTTGACTCCCCCTGAATTCAACATGGTTTAGCCCAGGTGTAACTAAGTTAATGCACTTAACAAGGTCTGGATCCAGCCCATTATTAGCAACAATTGTTGCAAAAAAAAGAAAAACTGTGTCTTAATTTATAACAGTAACCATTATCTTTAAACTGACTTACAACATAACAACTAATTTAGAGGAATAAATAAAGAAGACATATAAGACTGCTCTTCTTTTTATATAAATAAAATTGGTAACAAAATGACACTAGTTTGATTAAAGTATTGACATCAATAAATAAAAGTCAGACACAGGTCTACAAGACAACTTTATTTCTGTGCAAAATAGATAAACTGAACCAATAAAGAATACATATTAATTTTATTAATGTTATCGGTGTGATAAACTGTAAGAAAAAATAGTTTATTAATTTTTCATAATATATGTCACAACAGTTTGGTCGAAAATAGAGACATTTCATTACTTTTAATGCATATCAATAAATATTAATTTATTTTAAAACATAATAAACACTTTGAATAACAGAAACCCGAGTGCCCTTTAAGAGAAATCTTGAGTTTGGATGGGGTTTTTTCCCTATCACAAACAATTTTCTAAATCACATATGCAAGGGGCACAAATAAGTATCTGGGCACATACATGGGGCAAAAATGGATTGCTGGGCACATAGAAGGGACAGAAATGGAGTCTGAGCACATAAATGGTGCAGAACAGAGAGTAGATACAAATACAAGAGAGCAAAAGTGGGAGGCTGCGCACATATTAGGGGCAGATGTGGGTATCTGGGTACAAATAAGGGGCAGAAATGAATGGCAGACATGTAAGGGGAACACCGGATGGATGGAAGCACGCAGGGGCAAGAACATGTGTATTGTATGACAGTATCTAAGACGCAGTCTATATTGTGTGGCAGTAATTAAGATGTCATTTCTACTGCATACATAATCTTTGTATGGTGGTCACTAGTATGTGTCTGTGTTGTACGTATATCATTAGCATACTTACTGGGTCACTATAGCTGTGATATAATTGTATAATACATGCTTGTCACACTGAGCTGGTGAAGCAGTCTGTGGGTGCAGCTGATGTCATAGTATATTTGCAGGGTACAGTGATACAACTATCCTGACTCTTTAACTATGTGATGGATCCCAATCACAGTATCCCCCTGTTGCCCCTCATGCCCCAGTCTAAAACTGCCTGTGGGATTAAATTGTTTTCCATGAAAGACATGCTTGCTTTAGATATCAGTTCCGTCCCTGTATGAACTATATGACCTCACTAGACCACCAGGTGTGGCCTCCTATAGACTGAATCACCATTGAAATATTGTTAACCCTAAGGACATGCCGCTGATGTGGGCTTGCCCCCCAGGCTAAAGTTTGCCAGCCAGCCCCTGTTTGCTTCTCACTGTAGAGCCTATTGATATGCATATATCATAAGTTTTATGAATTAGCATTTTTTTTTTATCTGGTGAGCAAACGTAATAAAGGAAAATGTAAATGTTATTGTATATAGATATATGCAATATGATGCAAACAGATATGAGTCCTTTTTATCTAGACCTCTGATCAATTTAGACACCTGACAGTGAGCCTGATTCAGAGACGCACAGAATTCATACCGCATCGTGTGAGACATAGATGCGGTCAGCTGTTATGGCTGTAGTGTGTGCAATTCAAAGGCACACGCAGCAGTACCTCTGGGTGGCTATCAAGTACTGCAAGTAGTGCGGCCACTTCAATAGTAATGTTAACATTAAGGGCCTCATTCATTAAGATCGATTTTGCCTAAATCACCTCAAATCGCGTGATTTCAGCTTAAAAAATCGCCAATCTGGATTCATTAAGCACCAAATCGCATGATTTGTTTAACAAAAAATCGCCATGGCAAACATCGCTGGACAGAAATCGTCCAGATGTTTGCCATGTAAAAGATAGAAGTGCTGCATGGCTGAAAGCCTTAACCATGCTGTACTGATAGAACTACAAGAATCACCAAAACATGGTTAGACTTCTAACTATGCAGCACTGCGTGTAGTGTGTGAACAAAAAAAAAAACACAAAGCACAAAACATACATTAACCCCTAAAATCATTAAATAAAGTATGCATGTAAAAAATTTTTTTCCCTAACTAACAATGTTCCCTAAATGCGTGCACTTACCTCCGGTGGTCATCTCTTCTAATCTAAGTGTAATGTGTGCAGTGTATCGTGTGTAATAAAATTAATAAAAGGTTTGTGCAATCACCGTTTGATGTCAGCATCTTGGGAAGCCTTCTTTTCTTCATTGTAGGATGTCTTCTTTTGTGCTCATCTTCATTGGAGGATCTGGTCCGGTTCTGTGTATCTTCTGCTGTTGACACGATTCTGGAAACCTTCTATTCTGCATCCGTGCTGCTCCTAATGATGAATAGGTCACTAGGGGGCAGTGTTTTTATAGAAGATAAGAAGAGATGACGTCAGCCCCCACTGTAACTGACGTCATGGGCTGCGATGTGAAAATTTTAATGAATGAGGCCCTAAAACAATAGAAAATAATATTTTTTTTAAAATGACTGTATATATTACATATTTGACAGCACAATAATCTGGCAGCAATTTCCTAACTTCAGTATTGCGTTCGAAGTGTGAAAGAATAGTAGTGGAGTGTCAGCCTCCTGGGCTTAGACATGGCCTGTTGCAGGTGCAAATGTTTTGACAAAAACAGTTCTTATTTTTGCCCATGTCCAGGTCTGGCTAAGGTGCATTAGCTTTGAAATACCTTAACTGTACATGGACTATGTGCCTCCTCCTCTTCCCTCCCACGACACACCCTTCAGAATGGAAGCCGCCGCAGCTTAAGTTGCACTAGGGTCTAAATGGAGTGAGATTGCTTGCTGTTTGGTTCTAAGCATGTGCAGTGAAGAATCATGCTGAGTTATACAATGTCAGCTTTCATACGCTTACTTCTGGGTCAGGCCCTGTTTTGCAATCTATAGAGAAGACCCATAAATACTTAAGGTAGGTAACAGAGCAGTTGCCCCCCACATATCCAGACAAATAATCACATATGATATAGATCTTTGCTATGGGGGGAGGGGCTCTATTTTCACTTTTTACAAACAACTTGTAACACTGGGTTTTTATCAATGTTTAATTTATAGGGCAACGCCAGCTGCACTCACCGCCTCCTTCTGTTCTCCTGTAGCCACGTCCAATCACCTGATGGGAGAGACACTGCTTAGCAACACGTGCAGTCACCAGCGTTCCCGCACTTAACATCTAGACGGAGAGAACTACAAACTGTGAGCCATACCTTTACCACACTATCTATTAATACCACTGAACTGAGATTGGAGACAGGCATTTAAACAGATCTAATATCGGACATGGAGCTCCCTGTATGACCAAATCGGGAGGTATAACGATATATACATTATGTATGGTTAACACAAGGATTACTCCAACAGACTGAGAAACAACCCCGGAGGGGGATAAACTTTCAAACACTAGTAATCCTTTTTATCCATTTTATTTACTGATATTCAATTGTATGTGGATACATGTTATGTTACCATCTATATACTACATTTAATTATATCCATCAAATTTTAGTCTTGAGAAGGATTATAGCAGTGAGCGCTGAGACCTAAAACCAGTTCCTATAGGAATTGTATATTTATTAACAGTATTACTACTATCAGGAAAGTGGACTACCTGATAGGTCCCGGCAGCCCTGCAATAAAGTAATATAAGGGGGTGGGTAAGCGCCTAAACTCTGCAACCGCACCTAGGTGCAAACCACTATATTCCTACACAATACACTGCCTTAAGCAGAAGTTGTTACACCTGTTGATGACTGCAAGATAGTCCGCAGACTCTATCCTCTATAGGGATTTCAATTTTGCTATGAAAGGACAGGTTATCTCAGCATTTCCCAATGGCATTACTATAGATTAGATATACCGACACATATAAGATCTTAGTTGAACAAATGAACTGTGAAATTACACTGAGAATACAGCCTGGGACTGACATGTTAACCGGTTCAGCCATGCACTAACTTTTAGCTAACATCTCCTAACATCGTACATCGTAGTGCCAAGTACAATACTATAGCATGTGTATGATGCTGAAGGATTCAGAACTGTTAAAAAAAAAAAAAGTCTTAAATATATGAGTTTAACTTTATAGTCTCAATGATATATGTTGTTATTCAGGTAATGTAGCGTTTAGAGAGAAATGCAAGTTACCTAATTACTGAGCACATAATATATGTTTATGGTGTCCTCAATTCTGCTGTGCATTCAATGGATGCTAATTTATTTTCACTACTGGGCATTCTCTAGATAACATTGTCTGCAGTGGCAGTAAAAGAGTGTTGACAATTACATTATAAGAGG
>WWET01003378.1:121013-144234 GCA_011038615.1 Limnodynastes dumerilii
GTTCCGATGCGTATGTCCCTTATCCACGGGTGGCTTCGCCAGGCGGAGCCCCCCTTTGGCTGGCGCCCCTGGAGGCTGCCATCCTGGCCAAGGGGTAGATACGCCTCTGCATCCCACACACAAATCACCTGTTCTAAAAGAATTTTCAGCCTCATCCAGAGGTAGTCATAAGCTTAATATGTGTCTACCTCTGGATCAGGTGCACTTTCGAGTATGGGATGTTATGCACAGCAATGTACAGTATGCTGAACACATAGCTGTTACTAATCGTTTTCATTTTGGGGCTATGCTTGTGAAAACTATGAATTAGACTTCCATGGGGATATGTGTTGGACTTGAATATGACCCCTGTTTTAACCTATCCTGACCATACAGAAAGCCATGATCAGCTCCTGATCAGTTAAACTTGCTGGGGCATGTCCAGGCAGCTCATTGCCTACGTGCCTCCACCCATACACACTCAAGAAACTTCCCTCAGAACGCAAAGCACTTCAGAGTCATTTACACTAAAGTCTGGATGGGACTGGTTGCATGACCATGGTTTTTGAGCATGTACAGTAACAAATCTCTGCAAGATATGTTACATTTGCCGGCGAATGCTCATATGCTGGCATATGCTTTGGATTGTGACCACAAAGTCCACAAAATTGTATGAATGACCAACCAGATAGTAATTTTAAAGTTTACAGAGAGGCTTCAGGTTTACTAAGCTGTGGCAAAGGAAAAGTAGAGATGTTGCCCATAGCAACATTCTAACTGACTTTTTCTATGTAATAGCAAGTTGAGAACTAGAATCTGATTGGTTACTTTGGGCAACATCTCCACTTTATCTTTCCCACAGCTTAGTAAATCTAGCCCTTAGAGTGTCTCAGACTGACGGTGAACGGTCCATGCCCTACATCTACCTAAATTGTAAGGATTATTTAAGGCAATTGTAGTATCTGTAACTGAATACATAAAGGAATGCTAGGGTTACATAAACACTTCATTGAGTTTTCTCACCACAGTTTACAAATATTGCAGGGTATTATCATTTTACCACAATATTTGCCTTAAGATGTATATTTTGCATGGATTTTTTTTACTATATATATATGTATAGATGCTTAAAGGTACAAAGCTATTTCTGTACACTAGGTTTAAGTTAAGTTCAATGATATACATTTTTGTCAAACTTTTCAAAGGCTTGTCTGAACAAAGTTCCATGTTAATTGCGACAAAAAGAAGTTATGTCTTAAATTAGGTGAAACATTACAGTACAATTACATTTAAAATTACAGCAATGATTCTGAAATAGTGACAGTTTACACGATTATTTAGATATTTTAAAACACAAAGAAGCTAGCAAACACATTAATATTATTTTGGCCAAAGAAATAAATAAAACACGTAGAGCCTATTTTTAATCATGTGTAAAATGCAAAATGAGTGACTACCAGGTTAGAAGTATATTATTGGGATCTTGTGAGGAACCACAATTGCTAGCAGGGATATTAAAGATTTAGCAAACATTTTGATTTCCCAAGTGATCATATAAACTCAATAATTATACTGTAAAGTATTCACAAAGTTAGCACTTCAGATGCACATCACATTAGTAAATCTAAACTTATTTGCCAAAATAGAAAAAACAAACAAAACTTCAGGTGAGATCATATACATATTCTCTCCAACATTACAAACCCCTTATAACAGAAATGTAAACTTGAATATTAATATGTAAGTTTAATTGCATAATGACAATACATAATAATGAATACCTTTTCTCTATAAAACTTGACGGAGTAAATATGTTGATATTGATTACAGTAGTTGTTTTTTTTTATTAAACAACTACAATTTTATTGAGATGAGTAGGAAAACTGAACAGAATGCCTGGGATGAGTGATAACAGGGGTGCAACTATAGTGGGTGCTAGGGATGCAGTTGCTTTGGAGCAACCATCCCCCCTTACCTTTAATCCAATCTACCCAATTAGCAAGAAATAGTCCTCACATTCCACTGCTGAAGCTACACACAAGGGCCATGCATGGGGGGATTCTGGTAACCCAAAAATACCCCCAAAATGATTTTTTTATAAAAAAGAAAGAAAAAACACATTAACTTGAAAAAGGGGGCATGGCTTCAAGGGTGCCATGAAAAGGGTGTGTGGCTTAATTGGTTTGTTGGCTAGACCAGTGTTTCTCAACCTCTGTCCTCAGGACCCTCTAACAGTCCATATTTTATTGGTTTCCTTAAAGAATCACAAGTGATATAATGAGCAGCACCTGTGGAGCGTTTAAAATTTGACAGTTAGTAATGAACACACCTGTGCTCCAGCAGTGAGACCTGGAAAACATGCACTGTTAGGGGGTCCTGAGGACCGAGGTTGAGAAACACTGGGCTAGACAGATATAGAAGATGATTCCTAGCACATGGCAGTTACCATAGCAAGGGAGCAAGTTTCCCCAAATGTTTTACATGAAGTGACAGTGTGAGGGGTCCATGTATCCATCAGTGTCACATGCAGACAGAGGATCCCATAGTCATGCACATAGGCAGGGGTGATCAGCCAATATGGTGACAAGGCTGCAGGGGTGATCATCCAATAGGGTGACAAGGCTGCAGCCACTATTCTGCCACTCATACAAGTGCTAAGAGCCATTAACTTTAAGGGCCAGATTTACTAAGCTGCAGGTTTGGAAAAGTGGAGATGTTGACTAATCAGATACTAGCTCTCACTTTCTATTTATATACTATAGAATGTCATCTAAAATCTGATTTGTTGCTATGGGCAACTTCACCACTTTTCCAAACCCACACTTTACCAACTGGCTCTTAGTCAGTTAAGAATATAGGGGTAGATCCAGAACTACGTCCGTCTTCCATAGACGGACGTAATTCAATGAACAATAGCTACTGCGCATGCGTAGTAGCTATTGTACGTAATCTGCGTATTGTTTCGATACGTAGATTGCGTATATGCGGTCTTTCGCTATGGCTCGTCTTGCGCCGGTCCAAGAATTTCACCTCTAGCGGCGCAATACGGATGCGAAACGATACGCAGATTATGTACAATAGCTACTACGCATGCGCAGTAGCTATTGTTAATTGAATTACGTCCGTCTATGGAAGACGGACGTAGTTCTGGATCTAGCCCATACTGGTTAATAGCAGCTTCTATATTCCTCACCCTACAGCAAGTCCTGTTAACACTTTTTCCCACTTTATTTATACAATAGTTTTTAAACAGTAAACATTTTAAACAATTTTTATATATATATATATATATATATATATATATATATATGTGGCAATGGCACTCCTCTGTATAAAGCAGGTATCTGTAGAAATGTGCTTCAGTGCCGTCACTGTGAATACCTCAAGGGGTATCAGCATACAAAAGCACATATAGGAGAGGCACTCGAGACTGGAAAAAGATATCTGATGCAGGTTCAACATTTCAGTTTTACTCAAAACTTTTGTCAGGAACAGGTTGAGAACAGAAACAGCACAATTTCATTTATAACTTACCCCTCTACCGCAAGATACAACCACCACGTGAAGCGTCTGCGAAGGCGGCCTCAAACCGGAACCGGCAACTCTATGGATCGCCCCCGTATCAGTGACGCGGCTAATATGGTGACAAAAATAAAAAAAACACCCAGTGTTATGGTGTAAGCGTGACACACGGAGAAACCAGCATAACATGAAGTAACATGAAATCATTAACGGACAATGGAAGTAAACATGCATATACAGGCTCGTCAGTGATAAATGACAATATAAAATGCAAACAAGAAGATGTGAGATAGTAAACCAATCCAGATAAATCATACAGGGAAACTATGTGGACAGCCTGAAAAGCACTAAAATAAATAAGAACAACACACCTCTGGCAGTAGCAAATAATATATGCATGAGGACCAAAAAAAAAAAAAATAAGAGAAATAAAAGGGAAATAAGATGCACGGTACTAGCAATAATGAACCGCGGTGTCTGGCACCAAACCCCATTCCGAATATAAATAATGTGTAGTATTAAACACAGCCAAAGATGCAGTAGCAGAAAAACTTATCTGAACACCTATCAATAGGGCCAATGTTACAAAACTTAGAATATAAAGGGACAAATAACAAAACTCAACTGACTGACTGAGAATTGAGAAACTAAGAACGAGAGGGACCAGGTAACAAAGCTCTACCGGGCAAGTAAGAAACAAAAAGGGAAAATAACATAAGCAGATAAAATATAGGAAAAGATATAGGAAAAAACCAAGAGGAAAGGAGTGCCCTCAGAGTGAAAAACAATACAGCTTAGAAACCACAGACAACCACCATGGCCACGGCAGCTCCAAATAAAGGGTTCACTAAATGGAGAGCTCACAGAGTGAAAACCATACTCTATGGGGCAACAGGGACATAATGTAGATGAAAAAAACAGTTAGAGAAAACAATTCAGATACAGTTGCTCATTAAGTCCAAAGGGGGCCATGGTGTTCAAACGGTGGATCCACTGAGTCTCCCATTGGAGCAGGAGAGTGTTTCTGTCTCCCTCTCAGGGTGGGAGCTGGACTTGATCGATCATCCGATATTTTAATGTGGCTAATGAATGTTTATTGTTGGCAAAATGTCTCGCCACAGGTTTATCAGACTGGGTGCCATTAATTGCCATCCTAATGGCCAACTTGCGAAGGGCCATCCGCTCTTTGAACATTCGCTTAGACTTTCCAACGTATACCAGTCCGCAAGGACAGGTGATTGTGTAAACCACATATGTCTATGTACAGGTTAACCAATGTTTAATTAAGTATTTTTTGTTACTGTGTGGATGTATAAATGTTTTTCCAGGAATAAGGTAGCGGCAGGTGATGCAGTTTACACACTGGAAACATCCTGTATTTTGTTGTGGCCATTTATATACCGTGATGTCTGATTTGACCAATAGATCTCGGAGGTTTTTGCCTCTTCTGTAGCTTGAAAGTACGGTAATTAGTCGTGCAGACCAGGTAAAGAACTATCCGTGGTAATAACTGGCCATAACTCTTTTGCTGCCTTATTCGTTCTAATAGTGGATACATCGAAAGTGTGTACCCAAGGGAGTCCCCGTTTAAGAGCTGGTGGGTGAAAGGAAGAAAAGTGTAACATATTGTAACGATCGTTAGGTTTAGAGTAAATGGAGGTAATTAATTTACCCTCATTTGCTTCGATATTAACATCTAAATAATGGATGGTAGATTTGTTAAGTTGGGACCCAGAGTAGATATAATAAACTGAGTAAAATAGCGCTAGATGGGCCAGTTTAAAAAAACAAACGATCCATGTGTAAGGTGGTAAATACAACCGGGAACAAACTGGAAGTATATGTAAAAAGATAGTCTTACAGTTAAGACGTAACCTCAGTCCTCAAAGATGAAATAAGGCAGTCCAAAGTTCTTACAGGAGAGGTCCGAATGATGAAAGGCAAACCAGAGTGTGAAGTGATTCCTGTCGCCAGCCGCGCTCACACAAGTTTTGCGGCTATCCCCGGGTGCATGCTTTCTCGTTCTGCTGATTTCTTGCTTTAGCCAAGCCTCGGTCTGAGTCCCGTAGTGTGTGTTTCACTCGGGCAATGACAAGGAATGAAGACAAGAAAAGAAAGAAGCACCAGATCGTGCAAATCAATTTATTAGGTGCAAAACAGGGCTTGTAGAGTAAGTGATTATACTCACAAATGGTGCATTTGTATATGCATATAAAAAGGAATTCCAAGAGGTCCCATACACAGTGGTCAAATGAGACTCTCTGACATCAAATAGATATAGATAAAAATAGTGCTTCTCCAAAGACACCCTCCAACGCGTTTCGATAATGAAGTTATGGTGTTAGGAGATATATATAGGGAAGGGAGGGGAACAATTTCTTAACCCCTTACCTGCCAATCAATTAAAATGCAATAATAGTATTTTGGAGAAGAAAAGATAAAAAGTACAACAAATGTTAAAAATGTTAAAAACATAAAAACATTTTTAAAGGAACCATTTGATTTCAAATTCAATGTTCAAACCATTTGGAGATAAGGTGTTCATTTTGTGTATCCACCTCATTTCTGCTTTTTCTAAAGCATCATTGTGATAAATATACCTCCAATTGGGGATGATTTTCTCTATGCCCACAACTTTAGATATCGATGAAGCAGAACATTGATGTTTTTCTTTAAAATGGGATGATAAACTGTGAGTTATAAGACCCTTTTTAATATTTTTTATATGTTCCGCCCAGCGAACTTTAAGTGGGCGGCTTGTCCTACCCACATATTGTAATCCACATGTACATTCAACCAAATATACAACATTTTTGGTCGAGCAAGTAATAAATTGATTTATATCATATATACTTTTATTACTAGTGGACTGAAAGGAGGATGTTTTTGCAGGTTGTCTAGTGTGGGCACGGCACATAGAACATGTGCCGCACCTATAGAACCCTTTAGACTTTACAATATCTCTTTTAGGGGGATTTGGACAGTAGGTACTCCTAGTAAGAAAGTTGCCCAGATGTTTTGCCTTAGTGTATATGAACACAGGATCTTTGGGAATTAAAGGTTGTAAAATGGGATCTGCCGTTAAAATGTGCCAATTCTTTCTAATGGCTTTTTCTATGGATTTGTGGTTAGTGTTATATTGTGTAATAAAGGACAAGCCATAATTATCCTTCTCTTTATTTGTAATATTTTTGGATTTAGGGGCGAGTAAAGTTTTTCTATCAACCTTTAAAACTTCTTCTATATTATGATCCAATGATTTTTCTGAATAGCCCCTCTCCATGAACATATTCTTGAGGATTTTAGATTGTTCAAGAAAATCCTCTTGGTCTGTGCAGTTCCGACGAATGCGCACAAATTGACCTTTTGGAATATTTTGAATCCAATTTTAGTGATGCCAACTATCCACTCCTATATATGAATTGGAATCTGTGGGTTTCATATAATTTGATACCTCTATTTGTCCATTTTTGTTATGTATTGTAAGATCAAGAAAATTGATACTGGATTGACTAATGTTAAATGTGAGGACAATGTTTTTTTGAGTTGTTATTTAAATGGTAACAAAAAGATTCTAATATGTCCCTCGGACCTTTCCATAGAAATATGATATCGTCAATATATCGATAATATTTTACCAAAAAAGAATGCCATCTCATATCTTCCCAGATGGTTTCATTTTTCCACACTGAGAGAAAGAGATTGGCATAACTTGGTGCCACTTTGGCCCTCATCGCAGTCCCAATTAATTGTTTATAAAATTTGTCCTTAAAATAAAAATAATTATTATGTAAAATAAACAATAAACCTTCTAATATGAAATCATTCAAAGCCATATTATCAGGGACCAGCTTTTGTTTTACACTTTCCACTCCCTGTTGATGGTCTATAATAGTATATAATGATGTGACGTCAGCCGTCACCAAGTACACATCATCATCACATTTTATACTCTCAAAAATATGAATGGCAGATACGGTATCCTTTAGATATGATTTTCCCTGTGACACTATGGGTTGCAAGATAGAATCTATGAACTCTGAGAGCCTAGAGGTGAGCGAATCAATCCCCGCTACGATCGGTCTGCCAGGTGGTTTTGTCAGACTTTTATGTATTTTTGGTAAAAAATACATCGCAGGGATAGAGGGGGATTGAATATTTAGAAAGTCATATATATCTTTATTATATGCTCCCAATTTTAGATGTTTATCTATTAAAAGTTTATATTGAATCCACATTTTTTTAGTAGGATCCTCTTTTAGGACACTGTAAGTACTAGTGTCCTGTAATTGTCGCATAGCCTCATTCTCATAATCAGTTATGTTCATAACCACAAGGCTGCCCCCCTTGTCCGCGGATTTTATTATAATTGCAGGATTGTTTTGTAGATTTTTGAGAGTTTTGAAATCAGTTTTTGTAAAATTTGATCCATATTTGATCTTTTTATTATTTTTTTCTTCTATTTTTAAAAGGTCTTTTTCCACCATTTTGCTAAAGGTATCAACAAAACATCCCTTGCTGAAAGTAGGATTAAATGAGGATTTGGCTTTAAACTTTTTAATTGTATTAGTGTTGCCATCCTTATACTCATTTTCTTGTTGTATATCTTTATCCTTCAGAGCAAAAAATCTTTTTATACAAATTTTTTTAGATCTACATATGTGTTAAATTGGTTAATTTTATTGCGGGGAGCAAATTTAAGACCTTTTCGTAGTACCTGTAGTTCTTCATTTGTTAAACTATAATTACTCAAATTATGAATTTTAATAGTTTGTTTGGATTCTGTATTCACTTGTTTCAACAATTTCTTTTTTGACTTAAATTGTTTTCTCTTTTTTGTTTTATACATTGTTTTATACATTTTGCACCTTAGGGGATTCGTTCCCCTGCGGCCTCTTCTATTCTTCTTTTTACAATCAGGCCCTCTACTAAGGTTTTTTTCAGAAATTTGCTGTGCCACTGAAAATATACTCGGATTTTCTACACTATTTACTTCAATATTGCAAATGTAATTTAATGTATTTGTTTCCAGTGGACTCTTTCCAGATGTTAATTTTTTCTGTCTCTTGGGGGAGGTGACTGATAAAAATTAAAATTAAAATAACAACAAAAATAAAAATAAAACTCAAAACAAACGTTTACCTGCATATCATTCATCAATAAACTATCACAAACAACGTAAACCATCTACAAATCATTATAAACAATATAATTTCGAACATAAAAAACCCTACTATGATGATTACTCACAAAAAAACAGACAAGAAAGATCAAGATCTTGTTCCTATGATAGAAGGAGGATTCCCTCATCTAGGGACAGATCATTATCCAGAATAGGGGCATATGCCCTGGATACATGTGACTTAGACCATAGTATACACAGCCCAAGCTGTAGACATTACCAGGGGATAGAACAACGAAGAGTTCACAGTAGGGAGAGAACCTTTGATAAGATCATAGACAGTCATTATAACAGCTATGAATTATTGCGAGAGGACAGTCACCAGTTTTTTCAGTCACCTCCCCCAAGAGACAGAAAAAAATAACAATTAATTGGGACTGCGATGGGGGCCAAAGTGGCCCCTAGTTACGCTAATCTTTTTCTCTCAGTGTGGGAAAATGAAGCTATCTGGGAAGATGGTTATTAAACATAAGTCGTTTGGAAGATGTGGAATAGCCTGTAGTTTATTCAGAAATGCATTAGTGTCTTTCAAATGCGATTTGTCTTGTTGCACCACGGGTTTAAGATGATGATCCAGGTAAGTAGCAACTTTTTGGTACAGGGAAGAAAGAATCAAATGACAGCGCTCTTAAATTAAATTAAATATTGTCTAAAATGAATACTTACAACCATATATAAAGAACAATGGTGGCAGTACTGAAAATTGACACTGGCATAAAGGTAAATGACTATTATAAACACTTAAAAACATTAAAGATTCAATTGCATCAATAATACATTTGTAGCACAATACTTTGCAATATGAGCAGGAGATAATAATTATGACCACTTATATTCCACACTACTGATAATGATATTTACTGTCAGACAAAGGTACTCCCTATTGTTTATAGAGTAAATGAGTCCTTCTGCAATATGCAGTTGATTCATAAGTAAATTCAGTACCTAATTCTGGAGCAATGCAGATGTTATCATACATACATGAACAATGTTACCATATCCCTGGTGTCCGCTAGGGTTCCAATGTTTGGCACAATATAACCAAATGCTGTAAATATCATTATCAGTAGTGTGGAATATAAGTGGTCATAATTATTATCTCCTGCTCATATTGCAAAGTATTGTGCTACAAATGTATTATTGATGCAATTGAATCATTGATGTTTTTAAGTGTTTATAATAAATAGTCATTTACCTTTATGTCAATTTTCAGTACTGCCACCATTGTTCTCTATATATGGTTGTAAATATTCATTTTAGACAATATTTAATTTAATTTAAGAGCGCTGTCATTTGATTCTTTCTTCCCTGTACCAAAAAGTTGCTACTTACCTGGATCATCATCTTAAACCCGTGGTGCAACAAGACAAATCGCATTTGAAAGACACTAATGCATTTCTGAATAAACTACAGGCTATTCCACATCTTCCAAACGACTTATGTTTAATAACCATCAATGTAAACAGTCTATATACATCGATTCCTTACCGAGAGGGGTTAGAGGCTGTTCGGGAATCCATCTGCAATAATCCAGCCTACCAAGGGCCCGACATTGATCTTTTTATGACTCTCCTGGAATTAACACTTACCAAGAACTATTTTTTTATTCTTATTTACAGCTCATAGGTTGTGCAATGGGGTCAAATGTGGCCCTGTCGTTTGCCAACCTCTATATGAATTCTTCTTATTCTTATGAAGAGAAATTCCTATACAGGGACAGTCATTTTCAACTGTATTGTGTATTCTATTGTCGATATATCGACGACCTCTTCATGGTGTGGAGTGGAGATACCAATATTTTTCTCTCCATGATGCATGATCCGAATAACAACGGGTCCCCAATTACGACACTTAACAAAACAAAAAGACAAAAATCCAAAATTGCGCAACAAAGATGTAGAAATAGCTGCTTAGCACTCAGTATTTAGTGTAGACCAAAAAAACTTCACTATGTGAAAACAGAGTAGATATAATAAACTGAGTAAAAACTGAGTTCTTGTCTTCATTCCTTGTCATTGCCCGAGTGAAACGCACACTACGGGACTCAGACCGATGCTTGGCTAAAGCAGGAAATCAGCAGAAAGAGAAAGCATGCACCCGGGGATAGCCGCAAAACTTGTGTGAGCGCGGCTGGCGACAGGAATCACTTCACACTCTGGTTTGCCTTTCATCATTCGGACCTCTCCTGTAAGAACTTTGGACTGCCTTATTTCATCTTTGAGGACTGAGGTTACGTCTTAACTGTAAGACTATCTTTTTACATATACTTCCAGTTTGTTCCCGGTTGTATTTACCACCTTACACATGGAGCGTTTGTTTTTTTAAACTGGCCCATCTAGCGCTATTTTACTCAGTTTATTATATCTACTCTGTTTTCACATAGTGAAGTTTTTTTGGTCTACACTAAATACTGAGTGCTAAGCAGCTATTTCTACATCTTTGTTGCGCAATTTTGGATTTTTGTCTTTTTGTTTTGTTAAGTGTCGTAATTGGGGACCCGTTGTTATTCGGATCATGCATCATGGAGAGAAAAATATTGGTATCTCCACTCCACACCATGAAGAGGTCGTCGATATATCGACAATAGAATACACAATACAGTTGAAAATGACTGTCCCTGTATAGGAATTTCTCTTCATAAGAATAAGAAGAATTCATATAGAGGTTGGCAAACGACAGGGCCACATTTGACCCCATTGCACAACCTATGAGCTGTAAATAAGAATAAAAAAATAGTTCTTGGTAAGTGTTAATTCCAGGAGAGTCATAAAAAGATCAATGTCGGGCCCTTGGTAGGCTGGATTATTGCAGATGGATTCCCGAACAGCCTCTAACCCCTCTCGGTAAGGAATCGATGTATATAGACTGTTTACATTGATGGTTATTAAACATAAGTCGTTTGGAAGATGTGGAATAGCCTGTAGTTTATTCAGAAATGCATTAGTGTCTTTCAAATGCGATTTGTCTTGTTGCACCACGGGTTTAAGATGATGATCCAGGTAAGTAGCAACTTTTTGGTACAGGGAAGAAAGAATCAAATGACAGCGCTCTTAAATTAAATTAAATATTGTCTAAAATGAATATTTACAACCATATATAGAGAACAATGGTGGCAGTACTGAAAATTGACATAAAGGTAAATGACTATTTATTATAAACACTTAAAAACATCAATGATTCAATTGCATCAATAATACATTTGTAGCACAATACTTTGCAATATGAGCAGGAGATAATAATTATGACCACTTATATTCCACACTACTGATAATGATATTTACAGCATTTGGTTATATTGTGCCAAACATTGGAACCCTAGCGGACACCAGGAATATGGTAACATTGTTCTTGTATGTATGATAACATCTGCATTGCTCCAGAATTAGGTACTGAATTTACTTATGAATCAACTGCATGTTGCAGAAGGACTCATTTACTCCATAAACAATAGGGAGTACCTTTGTCTGACAGTAAATATCATTATCAGTAGTGTGGAATATAAGTGGTCATAATTATTATCTCCTGCTCATATTGCAAAGTATTGTGCTACAAATTTATTATTGATGCAATTGAATCATTGATGTTTTCAAGTGTTTATAATAAATAGTCATTTACCTTTATGCCAGTGTCAATTTTCAGTACTACCACCATTGTTCTCTATATATGGTTGTAAGTATTAATTTTAGACAATATTTTATTTAATTTAAGAGCGCTGTCATTTGATTCTTTTTTGTCTGTTTGGAGGTTAAGGTTGTTTGACCTCCCAAATAGGGAGATTTGCACAAAACTCCCCTGACGGCTGCTTGTATCTATTTTTAATTAAAATACTATTTACTTTAGTCCTTACTTGGATAGCGCCCATAAAATAATATATACATTTACTGTTTTTGGTACAGGGATCCACAGGCCGATATGATTGGCCTCCCTGGTGGTCTAGTGGAGTTCTTGTAAATTTTAGGCAACGTGTACAACAAAGATTTAATAGGGTAAAGAGTCTGAAGATATTCACCTTCTTGTGATGTCAAAAGGTTAGTCCGTATTGCTTCATTCAGTATGTTGTCCAGTTCCGTTTTGTACTGAGTCACCGGATCATGACAATTTCATATATACCATGTTGTCAGACAGTTGCCTTTGGTTGGGCGCGGGTGCTTACCCCTAAAGGTAAGATCACATGCTTATCCCTAAAGGTAAGATCACCTGCCGTGGCGGACAGTGCACGATGATCCAAAAAAGGAAAAAAATAAATTTGATTTTTAATGTTGTATATATATTGTGGAAGGGACCATAGATATTGTCCTTTCATGTGTTATATAACAATAGCAATACATGAGAATACATTTGACAAATGTCACAAAGTTGAGAGTGGGATATTAGACAATATATGGTAGTCTATCAAAAAACCCTTATACTTATGTTTCTTCACAACCCCTTATACTTCTGCTTTGCTTTATTTTTTTTAACAGTCACACATTTTTTTAAACAATACAATTAACAAAGTTGATCTAACATTAATAAAAACATGACATTTTTTTTTTCTAAAATGCTCCTTTACATTGGTGTTCATTTTTTATGTATATTTGCCATACAGCGCTAACAAAAAAACAATAATTGCTACATTAACAAATTTTGTATCATCATAACAAAGAAAAAGTTGCTTACCGAGTCAGTCATTGCAGCGTCCTCCCACGACTCATCGTCCTCCATCTTCTTCTTTACCACCACAACTGCAAACTCTACTTCCTCCACTGCAAATGTGGTCTGCCAGCTGGTCCTCTTTCTCCGCCACTGAGTTGGTCTGCCAGCTGGTCCTCCTTCTCCGCCACTGAGTCCTCCCCCACCACCACTTCCTCCTCCATCTCCACTGCCACCTGCTGCTCCTCCACGTCATCTGTCAGCTCCAGCTCCTCTAGCTGCTCCTCCTGCATCCTGAACCATTTAAGGAGTGGATGAACCTGGTCCTTACTGTTCTCCAGGTTAACCGCATGTTGATGACCAGAATGGAGTAACACATAGGCAACATATTCATGTGTATAACTCAGTTAACAATTTTATTCCTTTCCTGCGCCCCCTCATCCCCACTCTAATCTTCAGCCCCACTCTCAATCACATTCTCCCCTGCCTGAATCTCATTTCCTTCCACATTCACATTTTCCAGCCTTAATAAAATTTCCAGCCTCACGTCTCAGTGCCATCCACAACACTATCCTGTACACTATCACCCCTATAACAAGCCACATTTCTCTTACCATTTCCAACCCCATTTGAGCACAAATACCCAGCCCAGTATGATCCAACTTACTAACACCAGTATCACCACCAGAACCAACCCCAGTATTAAGCCCAGTCTAAAAACTAGTCCTAACCCAGAACCCTCAATTCAGCCCTATTCCCACCAAAAAACACAGATTCGTAGATTTAAACAAATCTATGATAGACATGACCAGTATGATGTGTGTGTAAATTTGTATTTTCCAGTAGTACTATATTGGCCTCCACTGCAAACCTCCACATAAGGCAAAAGAGCTATGTTTTCAGCCTGGCCTGATGTTACATCTACCATATCCTGCCCATCCCAAGGTACACCATGACAAACAGACGAAATATAGCACATAATATAATCATCTCAAAGAGGATATGCATGGTCTCCTATATTGTTAGAGAAATAGAAGCGAGTCTCCGCTGCGATGACTGTCATTATGAAGTAGGGATAGCTGAAAGTTGCTTTTCGGCTGTCTCTATTTCGAATTACAGCAGTTTTAGAATTTTTTTTAAATGAATTGTGAGTATGTGATTCAGATCACTGGAGAGGGAACTTAGGGTTAGACTACAGAGGAGGGGGACTTAGGGTTAGGCTACAGGGGTGGAGACTTAGGCTTAGGCTGCAAGGCTGCGAAGGGGAGACTTTATGTTTAATCTTTAAATTAGAAAACTTCATCTCAATTCTAATTCTGCTTTCACAAATTCAAGTTTCCTCTCCTTGCAGTTCAACATGGTATTGCTCAGGTTTACAATTGCACCTAAAAATAAGGTGTAAGTGCAACTCTGGATGGTCAAATTAACATGCACCATTAAATTTCAATACATAATTAAATATTGACCCCTAAAAAAGTGATATAACACAGGACTCATTCAGAACAAATGAAAGATAGACATAATTTGGAAACTACATATTATAAAGCATTTAGCCTTATAAAGCTATCTTATGCTACTGCACTATATATATACATATTGGAAGTTGTTCATATGAATTTATAAGTTAATCTAGAGCAGGTGCTAAAAAAGTATGGGGAAATTACATAGATACAAACAAAGGTGTAGATCCTGAGCTACGTACACTAGCCGGTGACGTAAAAACGCTGTTGTGTATGTACTGTGCATGCACGCGGCAGATTTTACACCATGTAACTCTAAATGTACATACCAGCATCGTATCAACAGCATAACTATGAACGCAGGGGCTTGACAGTACCCGGAATTATGCTTCGGAGGTGGGTTGAGGCATTTAAATCGTACAGTATGGGCGTGCTTAGGCACTTATGTGTGTGAAGCCTTTACGTACGTCAGTAGTTACGCTTTGAAAAGTTAAGGTTGGGTTTGGCAAGCCTAAAACAACAAAAGTACAGGGGAGTGCATAGTAAATACGGTAGCGTAAATACTTTTTGCCTTGAAACATAATTGAAACATAGGTCTGGATCTGGCCCAGAGTCACCCCAACACTCTTGCATTTCAGAGAGATTTGTTACATACATTTGCAAATATATGAAAAGCCACCAACCACTTACAAAGCTTCTCTGTTATGGTAGTTCTAACTCTAACACTTATTTGTGAACACGGTTCAATGTGACTAAAAATTTTTGCATGTGACAACTGCATGAAGAGTTTAAAAAAAGAGGCAATCCATAAAATCACACCTCCTCACATGCCATTGCTGGAGCTACATACAAGGTAAGAAAGACCACAGCTAGACTTTCAGGGACCCAGTGGTCCACCCATGGGGGGTTTCTGGTAGCCCAGAAACACCCCCAAAATTATTATTAAAAAAAAACATTGGACCGGATTCAGACCTCTTCACGTTTTCCATGCGTGCGGCACCTTTTATTCACACAAGTAACAAATAAAAAACAAATAAAAACATGAGCGTACAGAAGGCATACCAGATATGTTGGAACCAATGCAGTTGATTCAAAACAGCAGTAAGCACTCATGCTCTGCAAATGACCTCGATCCCGACATCCCAGGCTAATGGCATACAGTCAATGCGGCACGAGTAGTGTGATGTGGAGGAGACTCAGAGGATAGATAACTCCGCCTCGGGTGATAAAAATACATGAAAATTACATAATGTTAGCGGTTTCTAGCATTTAAAAAAAAAATACAGATCCTAAACCTAAACACTTGAGGGTTAATGTAGAAAAACTAGAACCAAAACCAATACACATCAAAGATTTTGAACCAAAGCCAAAACCAATACATGAAGTTAGCGCTCATCTCTACTTACTACAAAATGACTCTGTTAGTGAACCAGTTCCCTTTACAATCATGTGCATTTGTAGCTGACAGTGTGTTTGAATTTGTTTGTTTACACTATCAAGGGGAACAATTGTCTTTAGTTCAGGCTCTAAATTACTATTAGATAAATAATTTTCCTTTGGAGCGTAATCATAAATTACAACTTGGGAAATACATTTTGGGCTTATACAACAAACTTAATTCAGTTCATTATGGCATGGCAGTGTCATAAGGGAAGGCCTTATGATTCTTCCATGTTTAATTTCTTCCCCTTTAACTGTGTCTTTTAGGTAAACAAGAAAAACATCTCTGAAATCTAATGTAAGAGCAGATTAAATAAACATGCTAAGTTTTACTTGTTATTTTTTCTTGCCTAAACTTTCAGTAAAAAGCTGATTTGAACAGAAGTACAACAACCATAACTGCCATTAACATGTCACCATCCATTTGCTGCTTAGCAAATTGTTATATTATTACATAACCTCTCCCCCTAGTGGTGATTAACATAATTTATTTTATGTCGGCTGGTTATAGACAATAAAAGAAAATATAATCTTGGTTTGGAGGCAAATTTATGTCCCTTCTTAAAGTGTATCAAGATAACTAATTTGTCATGATTCTGGTATTTTCTCTCCACTCTCAAGACAATTGCACTTTATTTTGATCACAAACAAATTAACAAATGTCGGACAGTCTTCAAAATACCAAGAAGGTACATTGCTAAAATAGGTTAACTTTGTTTATACAGTACAGTATAACAAATAATTCCTATTTTGTCATGTAGTTTATATTGAGCTCTAAATATACAAGAGGACAATGGTTTTTTTTCTATTTGCAGTAGAATGGGGAGCACAAATTGTATTGCCATGGGGATGTGTAAACATAACAGGAATTTTGTAATGGCATTTACTGTAAATGTTAACAACTATCCTGGCATGCATTGACATAACATTAAAAACAATTAAGACAACACATCTTTATTAACATTCAAGGCTACCTATCTTTAGGGATGTAGACATATAAATAGATCACAGTTTTTTGTGTTGTAGTGATCTCATACTTTTTTTTAAAGAATTTTAAGAACACAATAAAAACAGAAAATAATAACATGTGGATCTATGTTTTAATAATATTTACAGCAGTCTTTCTTACTATAGTCCACACAATATTGGGACCAATGTATGTTAGCTATACAAGAGTGTGTACAATACTCATGTGCCAATAAATTTGATATGCAGATGATTGTGTTAGTATAAATTGCAAATATCAAATTATCATTGATAGAAGTAAGGGGTGGAAACTTGTAAACTTGTATGACAAAACTTAATATGAACGTTACATAAAACTTTTAATTTTAAATAAATTAATATACATAAACCTCTGCCCCCTCCCCCCATTCCCCCAGTACCCATTAACAGGCTAGTCCCAGTCCCCTTCTCCTGGATTCACCATCCTTTAACTCTTCTTCTCTGAATGTCTTCTTCCCCCACTTTGTCTTTTGTACTGACATTACCACATTTCACATACAACAACCATTCCTTTCTGATATGACCAAACCCCAGGGGCGGTCCTATTTTTTGCGGGGCCATAGGTAACACAGGCCCACAACCCCCCCCCCGCCCCCCCCACCACAAAATACCAAGAAGGTACATTGCTAAAATAGGTTAACTTTGTTTATACAGTACAGTATAACAAATAATTCCTATTTTGTCATGTAGTTTATATTGAGCTCTAAATATACAAGAGGACAATGGTTTTTTTTCTATTTGCAGTAGAATGGGGAGCACAAATTGTATTGCCATGGGGATGTGTAAACATAACAGGAATTTTGTAATGGCATTTACTGCAAATGTTAACAACTATCCTGGCATGCATTGACATAACATTAAAAACAATTAAGACAACACATCTTGATTAACATTCAAGGCTACCTATCTTTAGGGATGTAGACATATAAATAGATCACAGTTTTTTGTGTTGTAGTGATCTCATACTTTTTTTTAAAGAATTTTAAGAACACAATAAAAACAGAAAATAATAACATGTGGATCTATGTTTTAATAATATTTACAGCAGTCTTTCTTACTATAGTCCACACAATATTGGGACCAATGTATGTTAGCTATACAAGAGTGTGTACAATACTCATGTGCCAATAAATTTGATATGCAGATGATTGTGTTAGTATAAATTGCAAATATCAAATTATCATTGATAGAAGTAAGGGGTGGAAACTTGTAAACTTGTATGACAAAACTTAATATGAACGTTACATAAAACTTTTAATTTTAAATAAATTAATATACATAAACCTCTGCCCCCTCCCCCCATTCCCCCAGTACCCATTAACAGGCTAGTCCCAGTCCCCTTCTCCTGGATTCACCATCCTTTAACTCTTCTTCTCTGAATGTCTTCTTCCCCCACTTTGTCTTTTGTACTGACATTACCACATTTCACATACAACAACCATTCCTTTCTGATATGACCAAACCCCAGGGGCGGTCCTATTTTTTGCGGGGCCATAGGTAACACAGGCCCACAACTCCCCCCCCACCCGGAAATAAACTTGTAATGACACATTTATTTATTTATTTATATTTAACTTTTCGTCACCTGCCACTGGCTGCCAGGCTTGCATGTGTGAATTGAAAACGGCGCTGTGTTGCAGTAGCAACACATACAAAGTGCCTGGATGCAAGGGAAGTAAAGGCCCCGATGATGAACCCGGCAGCACTGTACTGGCTGCTGCGGCCCCACGCGAGGCCTTTACTTCACACATGCAAGCCTGGTGGGTGACGGCCTGGAATAGGCGCGGGGCCCCTTAGGGACCTCTGACCTGCAGAGCCCTAGGCGGCTGCCTATACCGCCTATGCCATGGGCCGCCTATGCCAAACCCCAGTATCTCCTAGAGCGGGGTTTCTCAACTTAGGTCCTCAAGTACAGCTCCATTGCTTGGATTCCAACTCTCTTTGCTGGAGCACAGGTGTGTTTATTACTGACTGACACATATGACAAGATGAATAGGAGACCTTAAAAAAATACATTGTTAGTGGTACCTGAGAATAATTGAGAACCAATACACTAGAATCTCAAGCTATCTGCTCAGTGGACCAAAGCTTTATTATGCATCCTGTCTGTGCCTGTGCTCTTTTCCCTATTACTTACTAAAAAAATGGGAACTAGAATCTGATTGCTTCCTATGGGTATCATCTCAACTTTTCCTTTTCCACTGTTAAGTAAATCTAGCACATAGTCATTCTTGAAAAGACCCATTTTATCTGTCACCTTCATTCTGTGCTCTAAAATCTATCCTGCATGACAGCTACTACTCATGCTATATTATCACCACCCTTTCTGAACGCTTCTCCCTCAACTCTACTCCTAACACTGGACCGTATTCATTAAAAGTGAGTTAGATGCAGAGAGAACATCAACTAACTTACATGTACCTTATGGAACTTAAGAGTGCAATAGGGCTACCTTATCTTACTGTGCGTAGTTTCCTTCTTAAAACCCTTTCCACTCTCACTTCTAACTAAAACCTCCTAGAGGCAGCATTAACATGCCTACTTCTTCCTAAGCTACTCCGTGCGGTATTTAAAGACCGCACAGAGGCAATCTACGTATCTAAGTGCACAGAACTCATACGACATATGAGTTTAATATGTGTGTATTAAAACCATGTACATTTTATCTCCCTGTCATATGTGTTCTGTGCTTTAGGTTTCATAACCTGGATGTTTACAAGATCTATCTCACAACATTTATACTCAGCTTAGTGGGTTTTAGTGTAGTTATCCATAGCACACTTTCAAGTATATCACAGTTGTAGGTGAGATCAGCGCCTTTTCTGGATTTACAACCTTTTTTTCTGTCTATTTTCGGGAGGTGTAGACACTTCCAAATCCAAGAAAGGTAGCAGATCTTTTAGAACACATCTTCTCCCGACTCATCTCCTTTGGTCCCCTATAGCTATTTACCTTAAAAATGAAATGCCTTAAAAGCAATCCACTTAGGACTCCTTATGTATGTGGCATCTAAAATAAAATGCAAATGATCGGCAATTATTACCTAACTTACCTATTAATTATACACCTTAGAGAAAAGAACTCCTCCTCGTTGACCCAAATCACTGCACTGCATTGACAACTTTATTTGCTGCTCAAACTTCTAGTGAATTGATTCAATATTGTCTATATTGTATACTGTTCTTAGGTTGAATACTCCTTTATCCCTTGTGACCAGGTTAGTTTCATCCCGGGCCAACGACTATAAGATAATACCAGAAGGGCCATTGACACAGAAAATATTTTGGAAGTTTAGGGACCTTGCCTTCTAAACCTTTGGGAACATAGGAAGTTTCTGGAGGTATCAAAGTTTTTATACCTGCCCCTTGGCTAGGATTATAATAAACTGGTCTCCTCCTATTTCTGTCCACATAGCCAATAGTATCCAATAGGGCCCGCCCCTCCCTCCATTTGAAATATTCTGCACTTACCCCAATACTTTTCTAAGTCTTCCATCTCTACTAAAATAAAAGAGAATGCATATATTTTACCTTTGTATCTTACCCCAGACTGGCTCTCTCGTCCATATTCCACACCATTTTTCTCCCTTGTTGGCATTGCAGTGACAATGGAACATTCATCCCATGCCCTGTTCACATGCAATTATGTGATGTGATGCAAGCCCTACTTACCTCCTTCCCAGTTGATAAGGACTCCTTTTTTGTTACCCAATAGGCTAATGTGGAAAAACCCTCACGCAAACTCACCTTGCATAACCCAGCTGTGGCCACATATATCACAGCCAATGTATGAAAATGCCCCACCCCCCTGTCAACCTTGACCTCCTTTGTATGGCATGTCACGAGCATGGAAGAAATAGCATGCCTCCTGCAGGAAAAAGAAGAGGAAATCTCTAGGTTCAGGTTTCTTGGCTCATTTTTCAACTTTCATTTAACCACTCCTATCTTGAACTTTCCAGAGCTAGGACCAAATTTTACCCACTAGACTACCTTCCCACCTCTTTCTCTCATCTGAATAAGAACTGGTAGTGCCCCTCCCTCTTGGTGCCAATCCCCATAGGTTCCCCCACCGTCCTTTGCTATATGTGCCATCTTGTGATGTTTAACAATAATATTTAACAGTGAATCTTACTGTTATGATTTCATCTGAACAAGCCGTATACTTTTGATTTTCTCTGTAAACTATTTCAATAAAAAAAGTACAAATAAAATGAATGAACTAATATGCTGTTAATAAACTATAATAGATGAGATATCCATTTTTATATAAATAATACATGTACTGGAATACTTAATGAATAAAATAATCAAGTAAAAAAAAACCATAGACCTATACAAAGATCTTCTGATATTGTATAATACTCAAACCACATTCAAAAGGAAATAAAGTGCAAGTAGTATTGCATGAGCTGAATATATTTCTTAAACTATCTTTAGAAGTGTGATAAAGATGTGCTATCAATTTGTTATAGTGTAAAAAACATCCCCAAAGGCAACTAACTAGTTTTTGCCTGCAGTGCCCATTTTGTTTTCCAAAATCCCAATGTGGTACATTTACAGAAAATATATGCAGGAAATATCTTAACTACCAAGGCAAGAAAGATAAATGATACTCTCTTTCCCCTGATGTGTACCTTAATTAACAACATATATCGAGTCAGTCCCCTTTTGTGCCTTGAAGCCTCCCTCTCTTGCACACCTCTATATATAGTGGACATAACAGTGGGCCAGATCCAGATTTAATAACGACAGTGTTTTGTGCTCACATAGCCCGACTTATGCATGGTGCTTCCGTAAGTTGGCTGTTTAAACATACTGCGCATGTGCGTAACAGATATTACACATCTAAACTCTCAACACAAGTAATTGGTTTCCATAAATTCAGAGTTTTGTAAGTCAGAACGTGACCACACTTAAAACAATAGATTATACGCATTGTGGACGGGGAAGGGTGGCATTTAAACTGTACCCAGTATGGGCTGGGTTAGGTACTTCTGTGTAACAAGGCACTTCCTTACAACAAGAAATACACGCGGAGAAGTTAAGGTAGGGCTATGGACACATAGGTCATCAAAAGTTCATCCGTGAGAGGGGAGTGTCATGGGAGTGCACTGAATCTGGTCCAATGTGCAGTACTGCCATCTAAAGACCAGAGGCATATCTACCCCTCAGCTAGGATGGCACCCGCCGGGGGCGCAAGCCAAAGAGGAACGTCGCCCAGCGATGCTATCCATGGCTAATAGATAGTGTTGCCTAGTGCAGAGCTGTCTGGAGTCAGACTGCAGCTTAATGCTTTTAAAATGAGGGCTGACTGGTTGCTAGGATACCTGCGGTTACAGGCTTCTCTGTGACCACAGGATTTAATTTTCCTTTGCAAGTCTTGGTCACCGCGGGACTTCAGTTCTAGCCGCAGTCCCACTCGGAGGACACAGGTAAGGTAAGAAAACCTAGGAAGGGGGCTGGGGAGGCTAGACGTACATGATGGGAGTACTGGGGGAGGCTGGAGGCACATGATGGGAATACTGGGTGAGGCTGCCGAAGGAGTACTGGGGGAGGGAGTTGCTGGAGGCACATTATAGGAGTACTGGGAGTAAATGGGTAGGGGGGGGCGCCAGTCTCTTACTTTGCTAGGGGTGCTGGACCCATAGATACACCCCTGATTCAAAGTAGTGGTTCTTCTGAGATTAGTAGTGGTTTTTCTAGAATTTAGGTGAGATGGATGGTTCAAAATCAGGGAAATCCCACAGAAGTATAAGGCAAATTAGTATTCATTCTTTGTTTATTGAGATGAAAAATTGCACATCGTAACATAGTACATTGTCAAGCAACAAGAGCAAGTGCCTTCCATACATATCCAATAGCTGTGCATGTAATTATAATAACATCGTCTACATTGGATCGCTAGGCATAAAAAATAAACTTTTACAATTATTGCAAAACAGTGTGAAGACTGCAATTTACAACTATCGCAATGATAAAAAAAAAAAGCAGACTTGAAAAAG